>JACCIY010000950.1:0-39319 GCA_025506505.1 Flaveria sonorensis
GATTGGCTATTTGAAGAAGATCCCTTGCTGCCATAGTGTTGTCCCCACTTGTGTTTATTGTTAGGTACACTTACCATAGCGCCCAGTTTGGGTAGCTTTCCCTGCTCCACCACTTGGTCAGTAAGCTTGTGAGCTAATCGAATAACCTGCTAAATTTGGTGAGGTTTGCAGCAGTCAACATACTTTGTATCTCTGGCGCCACCCACGTAGATAGAGTTCGATCCTCTTGATTGCGGATTTATCTATTCCAGGATAGAGAGTCGCCAACACGTGAGACCTCATAGTGTAGGCCTCGCTCTCAGATCCTTCCGTCTTTAACTACCAGAAAGCCTCCAACTTCTGGACTTCATCTAGTTCTTCTTCCAAGATCTTATTCTGGCTCCTCTTCAGGGTCTTCCTCATTAGGGCTTCCCTATTCGCAGGTCGTCTGCAATTTGAAGTGCTGCTAGCGTGCCTGCAGCTCAGTCAATCTATCATTTGTCCCCAGACGGTGAAGCTCTTGCGCGGACATGCGCTCAGTAAGTGCAAAACATTACCAGCCAAGGTATGATGTCCACCATATAAATCAAAAGTCGCTCCTGAAGTGTCTCTACCAGTAAACGCAGCAGACGCATCTCGTGTCATAAAATGGAGTTCTCGTCAGTATGTCCTCTGATTCGCTGTCGCTCAGTGTCCGGTGTAGCAACCAAAGCTACAACAGCCTGCTCGAGAGGAATACACAGAGAAGGAAGGGTAGGGTAAAGAAGGTAGTCACCAACCTAGTCCAGGTCCAGTAGTTGCTATATCTAGAACACGCTCCCTTTAAACCATGCGATCACATAGGTGGGATAGTAACTCCAGTTCCATGGAGCGTCGGGCTCGGGTAGCGCAAAAGGCTGATCCCAGTCTATCTCTTGAAGGATGGGAGTCAGGGCCAGTTAGATCCTCTATCAGTATAGAGGAGAGAGGAGGGTGACTCAAAACGTGTAGGCCTCTTACCCAGAGGCCATGAAGATGATGCATGCTGCGAGGTACGTGACGTGTATGCCAATGAGTATCAATAAGGGATAAGTACGAGTAACTAACAAACTATGCAGTATAGTCTAGTGTGTATGCAACCTAGTTTCCTATAACCAATGGCTCTGATACCAATCTGTCACACCCTCAAAATCCACGTGCCGGGTTTTACCTCGAGCGAGTGAACACACCAGGATCTCAGTCACATAGTTACTCAGAATGACACTATATGCAACCTTTAAAACAAATCAGAGTTTGAAACTTTAAAATATTTGCGAAGCATTTTGTAAATAATCCAAACACAAGGTACTAAATATAAACTGTTCAAAACACACGCCAAAACCAAAATACTCGTAAGCTATATTAAAGTAAATAATGTTTTGAAGAAAACATGCTTGACACGTGCATGCTCCTATGGGCAGCTGCTAGAAACGACCTGAGAAAAGCTTGCTAAAAGTGTCAACACGATGGTAGGTGATTCAAAAGTTTGTAATCAATCATAAGCAGTTGCATTAGTAAAAAATAACAAATGCTTTGATATAGATAGCTAGTCTAATTTCATTAGTAAGAACATAGTGATTTCACGATCAAGCTGACTATGTTTGTCTGTTTGCCTCCTGCCATGACATACCAGGTCGTGACCTGTTGTAGTAGTTAGGACAATATTGCATCCGTTTACTTCCGCTCACTCCGGTGGGGTTTGTCAGCACCCAGTAGTACTACCCAAATTTTCCCGCTAGATTCCTTAATTACAATCCGAAAGTGTGAGACAATCCGAAGTGTGAGGGCTTTCTATGGTATAACCCCACTATGTCTTACCAAAACCATGTTATAACAGTAATGCGTTTTAAACCAAGTATGCTTTCTCCCCCAAAAAGAGAAGCAAGTAAAAGTGGGGCGTTGAACTCAGTTAGTGAGCATGAAGATTGTAAAAGCTAATGATCAATGGAAAGACAACCCTTCAAAGGTTACCTAGGGCATGCAAGTACATAAGTACGTGTACACTGAAAACTTAACCCTAAGTGCTAAAACCACATTGACCCAAGGTTTTGGAAAACAAGACCATTTGACCAAGTTGACCCTTTTACAAGTTTCCCGTTGGTGACATTTCAAGTTAAGTTCTTGTTTGATCAAGTATAGCAATCCATCATACATGGTAATCACGCAAGTTATTCACGTATGCCATATTACAAACCCTAAGTGCTATAAACTCATCATACACCATGGTTTATCAAACAACAAATATAAATCCCAAGAAGTCCACAATTACAGTTTTAACTAACACATCAAGCATCATCATGATTCTATCATAATTCCAACATAGTTCCATAATCACCTAACACCATCAATTATCATGTATATCCATAAGAGCCTAAATTTCCAAGGTTGTGCATCAAGTATTCATAGAACCCAAACAACACAATCTACCAGCTTAGACATCATTAACAAACATTCTAACATGATCCTAACATCATAAGCATGCTCAATTAACAATATCCAATGATCTATATAAATAAAGTTTCCCTTTCGGGAAAGTAAAACCCAAAACTAATCTAACATCCAATTCTTTCGTAAATTCACCAACTTTATGCCTAATCAACTCCATAACAACCATATAGACATGACTAACATCATCAATTCATCATAATTCATCAATCTCATGCATAAAAGTTACTATTAATAGTATGGTATGAACAACCACTCAATTTCAATCATAGATTCATCAATATTATACCTAATCTAGTTCATAGCATTCATAATCATCCATTTAACATCAACAATCATCAAAACATTAATTCTCATTAAAAAAGTTTCCACTTTTGGCAATGTATGAATTAGATGACAAAAACCATGGATTTCTTGCATAATCTACATAGATTAAATTTCATACAACATAACTAACATCATATCATCAACAAACAACATTAATTTCAACTTTTTCTATAGAAATCGACCTAGGGTTCATCAAAAATCAAAAACCATGAAGAATCAATAATCTAACCTTTAATCACGTAGGAATCAAAAATTGATGCTTGCTACACGTTGGAATCACTTGGAACTAATCAAAATCGATGCTTGCTTGTTGTTTGGATTAAAAATCGAAGTGTGTGTGTGTGGGGAGGTCACGGCCGCACGAGACTGTTGAGAAGATAGTACAGATAAGGAACCGTATGGCTGTAGCACGTGGCCGACAGAAAAGTTATGCAGACAAGCAATGGAAACCTTTGGAGTTTCAGGTCGGCGACAAAGTTTTACAGAAAGTCTCACCTTGGAAAGGTGTGATTCGATTCAGTAAATGAGGCAAGCTTAACCGAAGATACGTTGGACCATTTGAGTTCTAGAAATAATAGGTCCCGTGGCGTATCGATTAGACCTACCTGATTCATTGAGTGGAATTCACAATGTATTTGACGTCTCAAATTTGAAAAAGTGTTTATCGGACGAGACGATGGTTGTACCACTAGAGGAAGTGCCAGTAGATGAACAACTATGGTTCATTGAAGAACCAGTTGAGGTGATGGACCGAGAGGTCAAAACTCTTAAGCAAAGCAAGATACCCATAGTCAATGTTCGTTGGAACTCGAAACGTGGACCAAAATTCACGTGGGAACGTGAGGATCAGATGAATCTTGAGTATCGTCATCTGTTCAAAACAATGTTGTCAACCGGTGGAGGTATTGATTAAATTTCAGGACGAAATTTCTTTCAACATTGGGATGATGTGACAACCCACCCGAAACTCACTCGATTTTTTTATGCCAATCCACTAGACCAGTGATGTAACACAACCATGTAACGCAATTTTCGGGACAAAAATTCTTTCAACATGGGGATAATGTGACATACGGTAATTTTTCTTTACAAAACTCCGTTAGTTCCGTTAGGTCTTGCATACACGTGTCGTGAGCACACACTAGTTGTCGTTGAACATTAGTGACTTAATAAAACGTTGGTGACTTAATAACAATTATCTATGATAAACAGATAATAATTTAATGTGATTATTAAGTTTTGCTTATGTGTTTATGTGATTTTAAATATTATTTATGAATTTTATCTTGTAACGTGACGACGTGTTATATTTATTGCATGTGTTTTGTAGCTATTGGAAATTATGCATGATTATCATTGTTAGTTTATAATACTTGTATTTTGTAGTTAAAAATTGTTTAAAAGGATTAGTTTTTACAAAATACAATTAATGAGGGTTTATTTGGAAGTTTCCATAAAACAAAATATTAACAAAAATTAAACCCTAATCCCCCCACAAACCCCCCCCCCCCCATCGGCAGCGACCTCCTCTCTCCCTCTCCCTTGCAATTTTTGACCAAGAACAAGCATCAAGCAAAAAAGTTTGATCGAGTTTCAAGCATTACAACACGTTAGCAAGTTCAATTCTTGGCCATTACGCGATTAAAGGTTAGATTTTTATGAGTTTTTATGGTTTTTGGGTGTTGGTTGAACCCTGGTTAGAAATTGATGCTAGAATGTTGAATTTTGGTTGTTTGATGATTGTATGATGTTAGTTAGATTGTATGGATGATGGTTTACGTGGATTATACAAGAAATTCGTGGTTTTGATTCGTTGTTCATACCTTACTAATAATAGTAACTTTTGTGCATGAACTTGATGAATTGTTGATGGATTGATGATATTATGATGTTAATAATGTTGTATGAATGTTGGATTATGATAATTATGCAAGAAATCTATGAATTGATCATGTAGTTCATACCTTGCTATAAGTATAAACTTCTGAATACGAGATTTGTGAATTATGGTGATTTTATGAATGTGATTGTGACATCTGTCACCAAAATATGTACGTTGGCATTGGCATTGGTTTGAATTTTGACTTTTTACTTTGACTTTTGTCTTTATTTGGGCTTGGTCTTGATTTATGATTCTTTTCTTGTTGGGCCCAAATTTTGGTCTAATGGGCCTACGTTTTTATGATGGGCCTGGAGTTTATATCATTTTGTGACTATTTGGCTTGTCATTGTATAAGGTCCTCTGCATTGAGCCCAATCAAGGTTTTTCCTAAAATGTAAAACACGAAACTTCACCGTAACCCAATTAACTGTACATCCATGGGCTTTGCCTAAAGCCTGGTGAACAAACTTAAATAGGTTCTAAAAATATAAACTATCCGAATCCTAGGGCATGTGGTAGTTCGTTGGAACCGTTATTGCGCGCGGAATTTGAAAGTGTAAAAATTAGACGACGCACGGTTCGAGACGTGATGGAATACACGAGACGGGCCAAGGGCTCGGAGGCCTTTTCCTCCTATTTTGCGGCCGCAAAGGGTTAAGGGGGGTATTCCCCTTTGCCTTGGCCTCACTTTCACAAATTTTAGAATTCCCTTTAAAACCTAGCCACCACCTTCTCAAAAATCCTCTCTTCTTCTCCACTTGGCCATCGAAAATTCTGAAATCACTTGTGCATCCATCGAGTTTTTGGCAATCAAGTCATCCAAGAAAGTTAAACTCGGCTAGAAACATTCGTCTTCAAAGCTGCGGTAAGCGGAAATCGCTTTTGATGAATTTTAATTCTAGTTTTACTCTAGAATCAATGATGTTCATCATCTATATTCAAAATCTTCATCTAATAATCTCTCATTCTTGGTTTTTGGTGCTAGATCGTGAAGATCTAAGCGTTACAACTATCGGGTTCGCCATTTGGTAAAAACCCTAATTCTTGGACTTGTATGGTAATCGAATCTAAAATATTGGGTTGTAATCTTGGATGATCTGCCCTTAATCGAAATTTTGTACATGTAAAACGTTTTGAAATAAGTAAAATTTTTCCATGAAAGAATTGATGGGTTGAACAAATCGAAACAATGAAACTATCACTTAAACTTGCAAACCGGGAGACTAAGAAACTAACCACTGGTTGGGACTGGAAAAATTATATAAACTAAGTGGTTAATTGAAGTTCTTGACAACTTGAAACTGGAATGAAAGAATTTTTACATATTTGGGTTGTTAACGGGCGCATATTGGGACTTGAGACGCAAAGGAACGAAACTAACAATCTGGGCAGCTTGCTGTCAGAAAAATGGGTCATCTTGTTCATGTGATATCTTGGTCGAAATATGCCCAATTGGGGAAAACTATGGGTCTAAATTTAATCCCCATGAGTCCTCAAACTAACCCAAGTGGTCTCGTGTCGTTTCGACATCATTTGGTCCTCCAAACGTAGCAAACAAAACTGACGAATCTGGACAGCAGTTTAGTCGGTATTCTTCGAGTCCTAACTTTCTCATAATTTGTTGAATGGATGTGATTTTTTTTCTGGTGTTTAATTAAAAGTCTCCTCTTTCAAATTATATGTTTTAAGCAATGATTCGTTATTGTTTCGATCTCCTAACAGTCTATACAAGACTGATGCACAATCAGATATGTATGCTGACTTACCTTATTAAAACTTATAAGTATGGGTTGGGACTAAATAATCTAAATTAAGACAAGTTTTGCATATAAAATTTATTTAAAATTCTTTATAAAAGTATTAAACTGATAGGTGCGATGATGGAAAACCTTGATTAGCTTTAAGGGCTGGACTGAAAGGATTACACCCATATTGGTCGTTTATATTTGTACTACATTAATCCTTTTGTGTATTATATTTTTAGAGCTTACTCTACGTATTGTGGGATTTGAACTATAACCCTTCAAGGTGAGTTTCACGGCCCCTTTTCAATGTATTTTATTGGGGGGAAAAGCATGCTCATGGTTTTGGACTATGTCATGTTTTAAAAATCACTTTGGGACATTGTATGTGGTTTTGGGTCATGGTTTGAGTCTTGATAGTCATTCATGAGTGTGTACTTGTACTTGTGCTTGTTGTTGGACTTGTTGGCTTGGACGTCATGGAGAGGTATTGTTAGTACTAACGGGTTGACACCCCCCCCTTGTTGTCGGTATACTAGTCGAGACTGACTTGGCCTGGGCTTGCCCTTGGGTGAATATAATCCTGGTATATTGGACTTGGACTTATCTTGGACACGGACTTATCTTGGACTTGGACTGAATTGGGACTTATGTTGATATCTTGACTGCTATGTACTCTCTTCACATACAATTTTCTATACATGTTGTGCACGGAAAACTATTTGTACTTTTAAACCTGTGAACTCACCAATGTATGTTGACTTTTTAGAGCATGTCTTTTCAGGTAATGAACCCTAGGTGATTGGCTATGGACTTAGACTAGACCGCCCTTCTGGAAGCATTAGACATTTCATGAGACTTTGGGGATATGTTTTGAATTGTTTGGCCTTATGGATTGTAATTTTTGTTGGTTTTGTATTAGGTATTGTTTGGCGACTGTGTTGATTTGTTCTCGAATGGGACTTTGGTTTGTTCATGCATTTATGGTATGACGTTATGGTATTGACTATACTTGACATGTGTTCCTATGTGTCGGGTGACGTCATGACCCAGGAACGGAGAATACCTTAGATATTCTCTTAGCGAGGGTGTGACAGTGATCATTCTAGATGATAGCATGGACTTGATTAGGTATGATGTTGATGAATTCATGAATTAATTGGGTGCTAGATTGATTTTGGGATATTACTTTCCCAAAAGGGAAACTTTATTTAGTTAGATCGTTGGATATTGTTAATTGAGCATGTCTATGATGTTAGGATCATGTTAGAATATTTGTTGATGATATCTAAGGTGGTAGATTATGTTGTTTGGGTTGTATGAATACTTGATGCACAACCTTGGAAATTTTGACTCTCATGGAATATACATGATAATAGATAATGTATGATAAGCATTATAGCACTTAAGGGTTTGTAATGTGGCATACGTGAATAACTTGTGTGATAACTATGTATGATGGATTATTGGTTGTTATGTTTGATCAAACAAGAATTTAACTTGACATATCACCAACGGGTCAAACATGTCAACTTGGTCAAATGAGTCTTGTTTTCCAAAACCTTGAGTCAACGTGTTTATTGAGCACATAGGGTTGCTAAAGATTCTGTGTACACGTACTTATGTACTTACGTGTTCTAGGTAACCTCTGAAGGTTGTCTTTCCGCTCACCGTTAGCTTTTATTATCGTTCGTTTGCGCACCAGGTGAGTTCAATGCCCTACTTTTACTATTTCTCTTTTTGCAGGAGAAAGCATACTTGTTTTAAAATGCTTTACTGATATAACATGTGTTTGGTAAGACATAGTGGGTTATACAATAGAAAGTCCTCAAACTTTCGGATCATTAATTAAGGAATCTAGCGGGAAATCTTGGGTAGTACTACTGGGTCTGACAAGCCCCACCCAAGTGACCGGAAGTCAACGGGTGCAATATTGTCCTAAACGACTAACAGTGTCACGACCTGGTATGTCGTGGCGGGAGGCAAACAGACAAACATAGTCAACTTCGATCGCGAAATCACTATTGTTCTTTACTAATGAAATTAGACTAGCTATCTATTTCAATGCACTTGTTTATATTTTTACTAACGCTACTGCTTATGACTGATTATAAACTCTTGAACTCACCAACCATCATGCTGACACCTTTAGTATGCTTTTCTCAGGTTGTTTCTAGCAGCTGCCCTTAGGAGCACGCACGTGTCAAGCATGCTTTGTTCAAACATTGTTTACTTTTAATTTAGCAATTACTTACGTATTTTGGTTTGGGCACGTGTTTTGCGAAGTTAACTTTTAGTACCTTGTGTTTGGGTTATTTACAAAATGCTTACATAAATATTTTTAAGTTTTAAACTCTGATTTGTTTAAATGTTTCATATGGAGTCGTTCTGAGTAACTAATGACTGAGATCATGGTTTGTTCACACGCCTCGTGGTAAAACCCCACACGTGGAATTTGAGGGTGTGACACAAACATTATTAACCCATAATAATAATCATATATATTTTCCGCTAATCACAAAATACATGAATTAAATATAACACGTTGTCACGTTACAAGGTAAAATTCACAAATAATATTTAAATTCACAAATCACATAACTACAAATTAATAATCAACATTATTAATCAACTTATTATCAGATAATCATTGTTAATTATTTTTAAGTCGCCAACATTTAACGACAACTAGTGTGTGCTCACGACACGTGTATGCAAGACCTAACGGAACTAACGGAGTTTGGTAACGGAAAATTACCGGATGTCACAATGACTCCATGAAAATTCTTGAAAATTTAATTCCAAATGCAGTCTTGAATACGAATTCCCTGTGTTATTTATTATAGATTTTAGTTTTAACATTAATTTATAGTTATAAAACTATTTTAATCAAGTAAATTAAAGACATACCTTATTCCACCGGTTGCTGAGAATATCCATTCAGCAACATTTTGTTCAAGTTTTGGCCTTTTTTCTTCGAGTCGAACAACACGTTGGACAAAAGGAGAACGACAGGCATCTGCCAGATTTGTTGCGTGGGAACATTTTGGTTTTTTCACATCATCATCAAATGTTGGCTCAACCACCATCAAAAGTACTGCTTTAACTTTATCTTCTTGTTCACCATCTTCTTCTACTACCATATCATGTTCTTCTTCTCCCATGCTTGTACCTTCTTTCTCTTCTACCAAATCATGTTCTTATTTTGCTTTCCCTAATTTTTTTAAAGCATTCACAACATCAGAGATTATGGTGCTGCTTTTATTATAATCAGGTTATTGATCAATTTCCACTTCATTATCTCATCCTTTATTATCTTTTCCTTCATACTAGGTATTCAAACCACTTGTTTGAACTCTTTTTCCTTTTTCTGTCTCTGGTGTTGTGTACTTGTCTTTGTACCTTGTTAATTTCTCTTCCCATTCCCAGACAGCTACAAAGATATCATCATCTGTTTTATGCTTTTGGAAGCATTCTTTTATCAATCCCTCCACGCTATCAACAAACTCATCAAGCTCCTTTGTTTTCCTTTTAATCAGATGAACCCACCCCTATAATTAGTAATATTATTTTAATAAACACACATCAGATATGCTTGTTGTTTTATTGTACATAACTAAAGGATTTAGTTAACATTCAAACATGTTCATTTCTTTGATGTGCTGGTTTTGACAACAACTCAAAAGGTGCATAGGCTGAAAGTCCATCAAGTGAACCGTTGTTTCTTTAGAGAATGACTGGTTTTCCCAATAATCATTTGTTGGTATTATATCAACCTATTTTTCTTCTCCATCAAGAACATGATCTTCTTTTGAATTTCCTTTTTCTTCACCTTCTTTTTCTCTTTTGCTGCTTTTATTTTTTGTTGGTGTTTTCTTCGTCATCAATGATGACAAGGGTAAATCAAAGTCTGTATCAGAATCGCCAAACTTTATTTCACCTTCATCTTCTTTATATTCAACAATCTGCTTATCATTGTTTTTGTCTTCAACTTTGTCTACATCTTCCCTTCTTGTAGAAACATCCGATTCATCTCCCTTCTTTCTTTTTACCACCGACTCTCCATTTTTTTTCCTTCTTCACCATCTCTTATTCATTTAGTATTGCTTTCTGTTTTACACATATGCTTTTTATTTTTTCTAATCAAACTCTTTTCAACTTTAGCTTCTTTGCACACCATATTATTCTCTAGCTCAGCAAGTGTTTTTGTTTTATTGAACATGATTGTTGGGATTCTTTTTTCCCTTGGATTTGTTTGATTATACGTGTCATGATCATATACTTACTGTATAAGAGTATAACATAGTGTTGGTATATTTCATACATCAATATGCTAAATATAAATTGTACTTTTCAGGTAACATCCCGTAAGAAATGTGAGAGGTCCATTGTAGTGTTGTGTTCCGTTCCATTTTTCCACCATTCTGTTTAAGCATTTGATTACGTAACTGCACCAATTCCACTCTTTTGCTTTTATTTCCTCGTCTTTCAATGATGTTATGAACTTCATTTTTACTTTTGCACCTTGTGTTGTTTCAACCATGATGCTATTGAATATGACTAGAAAGTTCAACTTAAACATTCTTTCCGTACCATAAGATTTTATTATTTCATTCACATCTTTTATTGCCACCAACCCAACTTCCTCACCAAATTGTGTGTTCCATTCTTTGACAATTTCATCAGTCTCTTTAGGCTTCAGTAACTCTTTCAATTATTTTTTTCCCAAAGGAATTACAAGAACATCATGTACTAGTATTGGTGTTATCTTTATGTCATGTGTTCCAAGATTTAATGTGTCACATGTATGATCATAGTTTGATATTAACCAGCATCCTAGACATGTTGGTAATTTCTTTATGTTGACTGATCTTATAATGGAAAATCCCATGTCATCCACCACTTTAAGCTGCTCGGGTGTTAATATCTTTACGAGCTTCCAGAAGCTTATTGGTGAGTTTCTTAATCGAGTTCTCTTTGTGCTAAACAGTACAAAATCTTTGTTTGTTTGCTTACGTGACATTTGTACTGTTGACGACACTTCTCTTGTACTTACTTCAATACAGACCGGTGGATTTTCAAAATCATCATCCATGCATTCTTGTTGATGAAGTTTTTTTACTAATACAGATCATTACCAAACAAAAAATCACTAAATTATTGAGATAATTAGCACATATGAATCGAAACAACATTGTTTTGTGAGATGAGTAGCACATATTTAATACATGCTTTTATGTCATGTAGTACACATTCTCAGTTCATGCTTTCATGTTATTGATTCAATTAAATAACACAAGATGAAATATACTAAACTTTTATTACACTACAAAATATATCAACTAACACAGATCATTACCAAACTACAACTCATTAGATGATTGAGATATTTAGCACAGATCATTACTAAACTACAAAATAGCACAAGGATAAATTTATATTATTTCTCACTTTATCGTTTGATGACATTTTTTTATAATAACAGTACACTTAATGCATAAATGCCGATATCAGTTCATGATTTGAAAATGCTAAACCATGACATAAATGACAATATCAGTTCATGATGTGTCATTGATTCTATGTAACTTCATTAACGATAATCAGCAAAAAAACACAAGGATCAATTGATATTATTTCTCACTTTATCGCTTTTGATAGTTGAAACAAGTACATTTGCCATCATCAAATTAAACAATATCAGTTCGTGATTTGTCATATATACTACGAAAATAACACATAGTAAGGATACTGAAGTTTGATGACATTTTTTCATAATAACAGTATGAATGCATAAATGACGATATCAGTTGATGATTTATCAATGCTAAATCATCACATAAATGCAATATCACTTCACGGTAAACAAGTACATTAGCGATCATAAAATTAAACAAGTTACAAGAATTATCTTTGATGTTTGTAACCGATTTCTGTGCTATTTGTTTAGGATTTTGTAAATTACTCCTTGTTTGAAGTTGATTTTTCCTTACAATCCAAAAAAAAAATCAAATCAGCAACCGATTTGGATGCTTTTCAATTAGGATTTCTTTAACGATAATCGCAACAATCATAGTGATAACTGATATTATTTCTAGGGTTTTCGCATTTGGTACTGAACCAACACCTTCTCCGTCATCAAATTACACAAATTTCAACAATTACCTTTGATGTTCGTAACCAATTTCGGTGCTATTTGACTAGGATTTCGTGAATTACTCCTTGTTTGAATTCGATTTTGCCCTGTAATCCAAAAATATCAAATGACTAACGATTATATATGAAATCAGTACAATGCAATGTCATTAACACAATAATGAACTTACTCTCAGTATTCATGGTAGATTTCTTCATTCCTTTCATTAAATCGGTGAATTTCTTCGGCAAATCGTCCGGCGAAAAATGGAAAAGGTAATCATGTCGTCTCTTCCCGTTCTCAGACTTCGATTTTGTGTTTTGAAGGATTGTGTAAAATTACTAATATGCCCTTCAGCGTATTGTAGCAACTCATTTTTAATGAAATCTAATCTTGGCCATTGATTTTTAAAATTGAAGGCAAGGATTGCTTCTTACATTTTTTAGAGAAATACTTTTTTTATTTTAACAAACCCGTATATATATATATATATATATATATATATATATATATATATATATATATATATATATGTGTGTGTGTGTGTGTGTGTGTGTGTGTGTGTGTGTGTGTGTGTGTGTGTGTGTATGTTTGTGCTCGAGGGTAAATTACGTTTTTGATCCCTGAGGTTATTAAAATAATAATTTCAGTCCAAGGGGATTTTGGTAATTTTATTAAAAACTAACTAAAAAATCTAACTTTGTTAGTGTATTGGACTGAAAAAATTATATAATACAAAACATGGGATTGATTTGTTAGAAAATTATTTTTTGGAATCAAATGGCTAAAATGATTAAAACATAGGAACAAACTAGTAATTTACTCTACTATTATAATAATGATAATAAAATAGTAATAATAATATATATTATTATTTTTATACTATTATAATAATAATTATTATTATTAATACTATTATTATTGCTATTACTATTATTATTACTATTATTATTATTATTACTATTATTATTATTATTGCTATTATTATTATTATTACTATTATTATTATTATTATTACTATTATTATTATTATTATTACTATTATTATTATTATTATTACAATTATAATTATTATTACTATTATTATTATTATTACTATTAATAATAGGTTTAGAAAAATCTAAACAAGTAATTCCCCAAAATCAAGAGGAAGAAGCATCATATTTAAGAAAAATTATGGAAATAGTTACTTCACAAAAGTGGTATGGAAAGATTAAACTCCTTATACGAGAAGATTTCTTTATTGAAGCTATTGCATTATTTGATAGTGGTGCAGACCTAAACTGCATTCAAGAAGGATTAGTTCCTACTAAATACTATCATAAAACCACTCATGGTATAAGCCATGCAGGAAGAGGAAAGCTAGAGGTAAATTATAAGATACCCAAAGCTTATATTTGTAAAGACAATACCTGTATTAATACTAGTTTTGTATTAGTAAAAAATCTAGCAAGCCAAGTAATACTTGGATCACCTTTCATTGATAAAATTTTCCCTTTAAAAAATGTAGATAGAACATGTATAACTGGAGTCTATGAAAGAAAAGAAATTACTTTTTAGTTTATAACTAATCCAATAACAAGAAATTTGAATAATATTAAACAACATTTGTTGAAAGCTAAAATAAATCAAATAGAATTTTTACAAAAAGAAATATTTTCTTTAGCTATTCAAGAGAGATTAGGAAATCCTAAATTACAAGAAAAGATTAAGTTAATTGAGCATCAATTTAGTTTACAAATATGTAGTGATCACCCTAATGCTTTTTGGGATGGAAAGAAATATATTGTTTTACTTCCATATGAAGAAGGGTTTAAAGAAGATCAAATTCCTACTAAGGCAAGACCATTCCAAATGAATGCTGAATATATGGAATTATGTAAAAAAGAAATAAAATCACTTTTAGATAAGAATTTAATTAGAAATTCAAAGTCCCAACGGTCGTGTACAGCTTTTTATGTTAATAAACATTCAGAACAGGAGAGAGGAGTACCTGTGACATTCGGTAATTTTCCGTTACCAAACTCCGTTAGTTCCGTTATGTCTTGCATACACGTGTCGGGAGCACACACTAGTTGTCGTTGAACGTTGGTGACTTAATAATAATTAATAATGTGAAACAAATAATTTCTATGTTGATTATTAAGTTGTGCTTATGGGTTTACGTGATTTAAATATTATTTGTGAATTTTATCGCGTAACGTGGAAACGTGTGTGTTTAATCCGTATGTTTTGTATCTAGTGAAGATAATGCATATGATTATTATTGTTAGTTTATATGCTTATTATTCTAGTTAAAAACACTTTAAAAGAGTATTTAAAAGTCCAATTTTTATAAAATACAAATGCAAGGGTTTAAAGGGTAATTATGCAAAATTAAAATTGATTAAAACACAAAACTCTAACCCTAATAGCCCCATCGGCCGTGACCTGCACTCCCTCTCCCTCTCCTCTTCGAATTCAGCCCAAGAACAAGCAATCACCCTCGGATTTGATCGATTTCAAGTGATAGAACACGTTAGAACCTTCAATTGCAAACTATTACATATTTAAAGGTTAGATTTTTACATGTTTTTGATGATTCTTCATGTTGGCCGAAAGTTCCATTCGAAATCTACAATTGATGGTCGATTGATGCTTAGTTGTTGATGTTAATGTGTTTACTAGCTAGATTACATGTTATTTAACGTCAAGTATGCATAAAGATTGGATTTTTGGTTGTTCTTTCGGGTGATGAACCCTTAGCCGAAAGTTTGATGCAATTTTGATCAAATTGGATGTTGAATGTTGGTTGTTTGATGTTGTAATGATACTAGTTAGGTTGTATGCATATTGGTTAACGTCGATTTTTCAAGAAAGCTTCGATTTTGATTCATGGTTCATAGGTTACTAAGAATAGTAACTTTATTTTGTATGAATTGATGATTTGATGATGTACGAATGTTATGGATGTGTATGTGATGATGATTAGATGCTAGGTTGATGATATGAACAATTTAAAATCAAGAAGATGTCTTATAGTTCATACATTGCTAAAAATAGTAACTTTTGGTGTTGAATGTTGATGAATCATGATGATTAGGTGTTGTTGATCATGTTTCGATGTTGTCATGGACTTGAATTGGTATGTAAATGATGAATCCATGAATGTCTTGGATGTTTGATGAAATTGGGATGTACTTTCCCAAAAGGGAAACTTTATTTGTTCAAATCCTTGAATTGGATGATTTGAGCATGTTTGGGATATTAGGACCATCCTAGTGTGTTCATGGATGGTGTCTAAGGTGATTATATGTGTTGTTTAGGTTATATGAATGTTGATTTGGTTTGTTACCTATTTTGGCCTGTTTGTGGAAAAATCATGGTATGAGTCATATAGGTAAGCTAGGAATTTTGTGGATTGATGGTTGATTAAGAATGAACATTTTAGATGTTATGAGCATGATAATAGTTGAGATTCGCATGACTTGTATGATATCTAGTTGTATGATGATCTAGGTAGTACATGTGGTTAATAAGTGCTATATGTAATCAAGTTGTATGTTGATCATGTATGATATGCTGTTGTGTTTGTATTAATGAATTATCACCTATAATGTCACCAACGGTCAACAGGTCAACTGGGTCAAACGTTCTTGTCTTTCAAAAAAACATTGAGTTCCTTGGTTTGTAGAGCACTTAGGGTTTCATGTTGATTCTGTGTGCACGTGCTTTGTACTCTTGTATTCTAGGTAACCTTTGAAGGGTTGTCTTTGCACCTATCACCGGTTCTTTTTAGTCATTATCTTTACACACCGGTGAGTTCTTGCCCCACTCATTTTACATAATCTCTTTTGGGGGAGATAGCATACTGTTGATCACAAACGCTTTTATATATGAGTGTGTATAATATTGATATAGTGTTGTTTACCATGGAAAGTCCTCACACTTTCGGATTGTTAATATTGACTAGCAGGGAATTTTGGGTAGTACTACTGGGTCTGAGAGCCCCACCTGTGTGACTCGAGGTCATACGGGTGCAATTTTGTCCTAACATATATTCGTCACGACCTGGTAAGTCGTGACGGGAGGCACAAACTATCACAGTCAGCTTCAATCGTGAAATCACTATGATTAATATTTTTATGTTAATAGACTAGCTATCTATTGCAATACACTACTTATGATTGAAAACTGTTTATCGGTTTACCTATTAACGCAAACTCTTGAACTCACCAACCATGTGTTGACTTGTTTAGTATGCTATTCTCAGGTTAAGGTTGCCAGTTGCCTAGGAGCACGCATGTCAGCATTGTTGAGTTGTCTACATTTGCCTTGTTTACAAATTTGGGATTATTTTCATATTAAACAATTGTGTTTGGGGCGCGTATGTTTTGCGCATTCTCTATACATACTACTTGTTTTGGGTTTTCTGGTTTAAAAACGCTTCTGCAGTATTTTAAACGTTAACTCTGGTTTTGTTTATTAATCATATAGAGTCGTTCTTGGTAACTAATGACTGAGATCCTGGTATGTCACGCGCCTCGCGGTAAAACTCCGCACGCGGATTTTGAGGGTGTGACAGATTGGTATCAGAGCCATTGGTTATAGGGAACTAGGTTGCATACACACACTAGACATAACCGCACAGTTGTTAGTACTTATCGCTTACTCTCCTTACTGTATACTCATTGGCATACGCAACGTACTTCGCAGCATGGCATCATCGTCCAGGAATTTAGGCAAGAGACCTGCACGATCTGAGTCACCTCCTACGTCTCCCGTACCTGATAGGGATTTACCTAGCCCCGACATCCTTATCCTCCTGGCGAGATAGACTGGGATCAGCCTTTCATACCTCCTGAGCTCGATCCTCCGCGAACTGGGATTTCTACCCCACCTACATAAACCGTATGGCATATAGAGAGCGCGTACCACCAGTAGCTCCTACACGACCTAGGACTAGGTCATCAACCGCCTCTGCATTGCCTACTTTTCCTACCTTGAGCATCCCTCTCGAGCAGGCGTTTGCAGCTTTGGTAGCCACTCTAGACACGGGGCAACAGCGGATTAGAGGACTCACTGATGAGAACTCTGCATTACGATCTGAGATGCGTCAGTTACGTTTCCAGGTTGAGACGCTTCAGGAGCGACTCTCGATGGCCATTGGTGGACATCATACTCTGGCAGGCAACGTTGTAGCACCTAGTGGGCGCATGGACGCACAGGATCACCATAACATAGTGATCGATGATAGGTTTGCTGATTTAGAGGCACAACTAGCAGCACTTCAGGTTGTTGAAGCCCCTGCACCTTTGGTGGATCCTGATGAGGAAGACCCGGAAGAGGAACCGGAGGAAGCCCCCGAAGAAGAACCAGCAGAAGTTGGAAATGGAATTCTGGCAACTTAAAATGCAAGGCTCAGAGATTGAAGCCTACACGACCCGTACTCATGAGTTGGCCACACTATGCCCTGGAATGGTCAATGAAATGCACAAGAGAGTCGAGCACTACATACGTGGACTGGTGCCTGAAATTCAGAGTATGGTAACTGCTTCTAACCCCACTACTATACAACAAGCTATCCGAACAGCCCACAGGCTGACTGATCAAGTAGTCGAGCAAGGTCGATTACCTAAGCGGGGCGCGGTGGCAAGCGTGCCCGACCATAAACGCAAGTGGGATGGTTCAAGCAACAAGGGATCGTCATCCAGCAGCCAATCTCAACCTCAACAACAGCAGCAAAGTCAGCAACATCAAAGGAAGTTTGATAACAATCGTAGCTTCAACCAGGCGACTCCCTCAAATCAAGGACCCGGTGGGTATGGCGGAAGACAGCCGAAGTGCAACCGGTGTAACTACCACCATGTGGGTCAATGTGATAACTTCAACTGCCAACGTTGTGGTAAGATTGGTCACGCAGCCAAAGACTGCCGGGGTGGACTGATGAAGAAGCCTCAACAATCACAAGAAACTCCGAAAGGTTGTTTTGAGTGCGGAAAAGAAGGCCATTACAGACGCAACTGTCCCCAACTTAAGAGGAATGGTAATGGCAAAAACAACAATGGAAACACCAGCAATAATAACAATGGCAACAACAATAACAACAACAATGATAATGGCAACAACAATGGAGGCAATGACAACAATGGAGCCAAAGGAAGAGCCTTCGTCATTGGCTCAGGTGAGGCTCTAAACGATCCTACAACAGTAACTGGTAAATTTTCGGTTAATGGTTGTTTTGCTAGCGTATTATTCGATACCGAAGCAGATAGAAGTTTCGTGTCCACTAGGTTCTGTAGTCTTTTAAGTGATATGCCCTCAGCCTTAGAATCTAAATACACCGTAGAGTTAGCTAACGGCACACAGATTCATGTAACGCATATTCTTAGAGACTGCAAGATAGAACTTGCTGGTCGTACATTCACCATAGATCTCATGCCTGTTACGTTTAGGAAGCTTTGATGTGGTAGTAGACATGGATTGGCTTTCCGATAAACAAGCGGAGTCATATGCCACGAGAAGATCATACGGATTCCCCTTGGTGAAGAAGTCCTTACGGTCAGAGGTGATAGGAGTGGTGCGGTGATAGGCATCATTTCGTTCATGAAGGCACATAAGTTGTTACGAAAGGGTCGACTGGGCATATTGGTGCTCGTCACAGATAACAGACTGAGGAAAAGAAGATAGAGGATATCCCCGTAGTTCGCGAGTTTCCAGAGGTGTTTCGGAAGACCTGCATGGATTACCGCCTCATCGTCAAGTGAATTCCAGATGAGTTGACTCCAGGAGCCGCTCCATTGCGAGAGCACCGTACCGATTAGCTTCGAACGAACTGCAGGAATTATCCACCCAACTACAAGAGTTGTTGGATAAAGGGTTTATCCGACCGAGTTCGTCGCCCTGGGGAGCGCCAGTTCTGTTTGTGAAGAAGAAGGATGGTACATTTCGAATGTGCATTGACTATAGGGAACTGAACAAGGTTACTATCAAGAAGATATCCCTTACCTCGTATCGATGATTTGTTTGATCAACTGCAAGGATCAAGCTATTACTCTAAGATTGATCTGAGGTCTGGGTATCATCAGCTGAGTTCGAGAAGATGACATCTCGAAAACTGCCTTCCGTACACGATATGGTCACTATGAATTTTTGGTCATGCCAGTTGGGTTGACGAATGCACCAGCAGTATTCATGGACCTCATGAATCGCGTGTGCAAACCCTATCTGATCATTTGTTATCGTCTTTATTGATGACATACTTATTTACTCAGGACCGAGGAAAACATGAGAAGCACTTACGTTTAATCTAGAATTACTTAGAAGGAACACTGTACGTAAAGTTTTCTAAGTGTGATTTCTGGATACGTGAGGTACATCTTGGTCATATTGCACACGAGAAGGGATACATGTTGATCCTGCTAAGATTGAAGCGATAAAGAATTGGTCTGTTCCTAAGACACCGAGTGAGATACGACAATTCCTTGGATTAGAGGATATTATCGATGATTCTTGAAGGATTCTCTAAGATTGCACAACCTCTCACAGCCTTGACTCACAAGGGAACGACGTACAAATGGGTGAGAGTCAGGAATCTGCTTTTCAGTTGCTGAAACATAATTGTGTAGCGCACCAATATTAGCGTTACCGGATGGTAGTGATGATTTCGTAGTCTATTGTGATGCTTCTATTCAAGGACTTGGATGCGTCCTGTGCAGCGGGATAAGTGATAGCTTATGCTCTAGACAGTGAAGATTCATGAGAAGAAACTATAGCACCCATGACTTGGAACTGGGTGCGGTAGTGTTTGCCTTAAAGATCTGGAGACATTACTTGTACGGTACCAAATGCACTATTTACACTGATCACAAGAGTCTCCAACACATCTTTGAGCAAAAGGAATTGAACATGAGGCAAAGGCGCTGGGTAGAAGTGCTGAATGACTATGACTGTGCTATAAGTACCACCCGGGGAAAGCAAATGTAGTTGCTGACGCGCCTAGTAGGAAAGAAACTACTAAGCCTCGACATGTGCGAGCTTTGTAACTTACTATACACACATTTACCTGAACAAACCGAGAGGCTCAGACAGAAGCTCTGAAAGCAGGAAAACATTGGGTCTGAATCGTTAAGGGAATGGAAAAACAATTGGAAGTAAAAGCGGATGGAATTCGTTACTTCATATATAGACTTTGGGTACCTCTACATGGAAATCTGAGAGATTGGGTCATGAGTGAGGCACACAAGTCTAAGTATTCTATACATCCTAGATCTGACAAGATGTACCATGATTTAAAGGCGCACTATTGGTGGCCTAACATGAAAGCAGATGTAGCTACTTATGTGAGCAAGTGTCTGACCTGCTCAAAGGTGAAAGTGGAGTATCAGAAACCATCTGGACTATTTCAACAACCCGAGATCCCTATGTGGAAGTGGGATCAGATATCAATGGATTTTATTACTAAGTTACCTCGTACTTCTACTGGTTGCGACACAATATGGGTTATCGTGGATAGATTAACAAAGTCTGCTCATTTCCTAGCGATAAAGGAAACAGACAAGATGGAGAAATTAAATCGACTCTATTTGAAGGAGATCGTTTCGAGGCATGGAGTGCCGATCTCAATTATTTCTGATCGCGATTCTCGTTTCACATCACACTTCTGGCAGTCGTTGCAGAAAGCTCTAGGTACGCAATTGGATATGAGTACTGCTTATCATCCACAGACTGATGGTCAAAGCGAGCGTACTATACAGACTTTGGAGGACATGTCACGTGCTTGTGTGATTGACTTCGGGAATAACTGGGAAGTTCACCTACCATTGGTGGAATTTTCTTACAACAACAGTTATCACACTAGCATAAAGGCAGCACCTTTTGAAGCTTTGTATGGGAGAAAGTGTAGATCACCAGTTTGCTGGGCTAAAATTGGTGATAGTCAATTAACGGGTCCTGAGTTGGTACACGAGACAATGAGAAGATTGTCCAGATAAGAAACCGCATGGCTGCAGCGCGAGACAGACAGAAAAGCTATGCTGACAAGCGACGGAAACCCTTAGAGTTTCAGATAGGTGACAAGGTTTTATTAAAGTTCTCACCATGGAAAGGCGTAGTTCGGTTTGGTAAGCAAGGAAAGCTAAATCCGAGATACGTTGGACCATTTGATATAGTGGAAAGAATTGGTCCAGTGGCCTATCGACTAGCCTTACCTAATTCATTGAGTGGAATCCATGATGTATTCCATGTTTCAAATCTAAAGAAATGTTTAACGTATGAAACGATGGCCGTACCACTGGAAGAAGTTCAAGTAGACGAACAGTTACGCTTCATTGAGGAACCTGTCGAAGTGATGGATCGTGAGGTGAAGACACTTAAGCAAAGCAAGATACCCATTGTCAAAGTTCGATGGAACTAGAGACGTGGACCAGAATTCACGTGGGAACATGAAGACCAAATAAGCTTAAGTACCCTCAGCTATTCGAAAGGATGATGCCAGTAGGCGAAGGTACTGATTAAATTTCGGGACGAAATTTCTTTCAACATGGGGATGATGTGACAACTCATCTAAACTCACACGATTTCGATTTCCATGTGCCAATACAGTAGACCAGTGATGGATACTCACCATGTACGCAATTTTCGGGACGAAAGTTCTTTCAACATGGGGATAATGTGACATTCGGTAATTTTCCGTTACCAACTCCGTTAGTTCCGTTAAGTCTTGCATACACGTGTCGGGAGCACACACTAGTTGTCGTTGAACGTTGGTGACTTAATAATAATTAATAATGTAAACAAATAATTTCTATGTTGATTATTAAGTTGTGCTTATGGTTTACGTGATTTAAATTTATTTGTGAATTTTATCGCGTAACGTGGAAACGTGTGTGTTTAATCCGTATTTTTGTATCTAGTGAAGATAATGCATATGATTATTATTGTTAGTTTATATTCTTATTATTCTAGTTAAAACGCTATTTAAAAGTCTAATTTTTATAAAATACAAATGCAAGGGTTTAAAGGGTAATTATGCAAAATTAAAATTGATTAAAACACAAAACTCTAACCCTAATAGCCCCATCGGCCGCGACCTGCCTCCCTCTCCCTCTCCTCTTTGAATTCAGCCCAAGAACAAGCAATCACCCTCGGATTTGATCGATTTCAAGTGATAGAACACGTTAGAACCTTCAATTGCAAACTATTACACATTTAAAGGTTAGATTTTTACATGTTTTTGATGATTCTTCATGTTGGCCGAAAGTTCCATTCGAAATCTGCAATTGATGGTCGATTGATGCTTAGTTGTTGATGTTAATGTGTTTACTAGATAGATTACATGTTATTTAACGTCAAGTATGCATAAATATTGGATTTTTGGTTGTTCTTTCGGGTGATGAACCCTTCGCCAAAAGTTTGATGCAATTTTGATCAAATTGGATGTTGAATGTTGGTTGTTTGATGTTGTAATGATACTAGTTTGGTTGTGTTCATATTGGTTAACGTCGATTTTGCAAGAAAGCTTCGATTTTGATTCATGGTTCATAGGTTACTAAGAATAGTAACTTTATTTTGCATGAATTGATGATTTGATGATGTATGAATGTTATGGATGTGTTTGTGATGATGATTAGATGCTAGGTTGATGATATGAACAATTAAAAATCAAGAAGATGTCTTATAGTTCATACATTGCTAAAAATAGTAACTTTTGGTGTTGAATGTTGATGAATCATGATGATTAGGTGTTGTTGATCATGTTTAGAAGTTGTCATGGACTTGAATTGGTATGTAAATGATGAATCCATGAATGTCTTGGATGTTTGATGAAATTGGGATGTACTTTCCCAAAAGGGAAACTTTATTTGTGCAAATCCTTGAATTGGATGATTTGAGCATGTTTGGGATATTAGGACCATGCTAGTGTGTTCATGGATGGTTTCTAAGGTGATTATATGTGTTGTTTAGGTTATATGAATGTTGATTTGGTTTGTTACCTGTTTTGGCCTGTTTGTGGAAAAATCATGGTATGAGTCATATAGGTAAGCTAGGACTTTTGTGGATTTATGGTTGATTAAGAATGAACATTTTAGATGTTATGAGCATGATAATAGTTGAGATTCGCAAGACTTGTATGATATCTAGTTGTAGGATGATCTAGGTAGTACATGTGGTTAATGAAGTGCTATATGTAATCAAGTTGTATGTTGATCATGTATGATATACTGTTGTGTTAGTATTAACGAATTATCACCTATAATGTCACCAACGGGTCAAACGGGTCAACTGGGTCAAACGTGTCTTGTCTTTCAAAAACCTTGAGTTCCTTGGTTTGTAGAGCACTTAGGGTTTTATGTTGATTCTGTGTGCACGTGCTTATGTACTCTTGTATTCTAGGTAACCTTTGAAGGGTTGTCTTTGCACCTATCACTAGTTCTCTTTAGTAATTATCTTTACACACCAGGTGAGTTCTTGCCCCACTCATTTTACATAATCTCTTTTGGGGGAGATAGCATACTGTTGATCACAAACGCTTTTATATATGAGTGTGTATAATATTGATATAGTGTTGTTTACCATGGAAAGTCCTCACACTTTCAGATTGTTAATATTGACTAGCGGGGAAATTTTGGGCAGTACTACTGGGTCTGACGAGCCCCACCTGTGTGACTCGAGGTCATACGGGTGCAATTTTGTCCTAACATATATTCGTCACGACCTGGTAAGTCGTGACGGGAGGCACAAACTATCACAGTCAGCTTCAATCGCGAAATCACTATGATTAATATTTTTATGTTAATAGACTAGCTATCTATTGCAATACACTACTTATGATTTGAAAACTGTTTATCGGTTTACCTATTAACGCAAACTCTTGAACTCACCAACCATGTGTTGACTTGTTTAGTATGCTATTCTCAGGTTAAGGTTGCCAGTTGCCTAGGAGCACGCACGTCAGCATTGTTGAGTTGTCTACATTTGCCTTGTTTGCAAATTTGGGATTATTTTCATATTAAACAATTGTGTTTGGGGCGCGTATGTTTTGCGCATTCTCTTTACATACTACTTGTTTTGGGTTTTCTGGTTTCAAAAACGCTTCCGCAGTATTTTAAACGTTAACTCTGGTTTTGTTTATTAATCATATAGAGTCGTTCTTGGTAACTAATGACTGAGATCCTGGTATGTCACGCGCCTCGCGGTAAAACCTCGCACGCGGATTTTGAGGGTGTGACAGTACCAAGATTGGTAATTAATTATAAACCTCTTAAGGTTTTAAAATGGATTAGGTATCCTATACCTAATAAAAAAGATTTGTTGAATAATTATATAAAGCCAATATATTTTCAAAATTTGATTTAAAGTCAGGATACTGGCAAATACAAATTAATGAAAAAGATAGGTACAAAACTGCTTTTACAGTACCTATTGGCCATTATGAATGAAATGTTATGCCGTTTGGGTTAAAAAAAATGCTCTATCAGAATTTCAAAATATCATGAATGATATTTTTATTTCTTATAGTGAATTTATCATTGTGTATATTGATGACATCCTTATATTTCTTAGGATATTGAAATGCATTTAAGCATTTAGATATTTTCAAAAATATAATCTTAAAAAACGATTTAGTTATATCTAGATCAAAAATGATGCTTTTCCAAGCGATAGTAAGATTTTGGGTCATGTTATAGATCAAGGAAGTATTATTCCAATTAACAGAAATATTGAGTTTGCATCTAAATTTCCAGATGAAAATATTGATAAAACTCAATTACAAAGGTTTCTTGGAAGTTTGAATTATATTCTTCCATATTACAAAAATTTAGCTAATGATAATAGTATTTTATATGATAGATTAAAGAAAAGTCCAAAGCCTTGGTCTGATGATCATACAAAGGTTGTCCAGAAAATTACGCAAAAGGTTCAAAACCTTCCTTGCTTAATTATTGCAAACCCAGACTGGGACAAAATTATAGAAACTGATGCTTCAAAAATTGGTTATGGTAGGATATTAAAACAAATATCTCCCGAAACTAAACAAGAATACCTAGTTAGATTCCATTCAGGCAAATGGAATGATAGTCAAAGGAATTATGCAACTATGGCAAAAGAAATTTTAGCCATAGTAAAATGTGTTTTAAAATTTCAAGATGAATTATATAATAAAAGGTTTTTAATAAAAACTGATTGTTAAGAAGAAAAATATATGTTTCATAAAGATTTTAAACATGATGTTTCTAAACAGATGTTTGCTAGATGACAAGCACATTTAGCACCATTTGATTTTGATATAACCTATAAAAAAGGAACTGATAATAGTTTACCTGATTTTCTTACCAGAGAATATTTGAATGAGTCATCCAAAAGGGAATTTTAAAAAATAATAAGAGATCTTATTGAAGATCAAATAGAATGTCAATTGAAATAATGGTAAATCAACTGGCTATACTAAGAATAAAAATGATCCTCTTATAGAATAAAGGTCAAAACAATGGCAGATATGGACTCTTCAATTTCAGATAAAAATTTTAGAATTTCATTTACAAAATCTGCGAGATAAAGAAATCATAATTTCTTGTGCCTGATTATGTTCCAGCTATGATCCCTTAGGAAAGAGGCAGAGGCCAAGGAAGATCTTCTTCTTATAGAGGAAGAGACACTGGTAGAATTATCCATCAAATGGGTAATAAAAGCTAATAGCTTTTGATTCTGCATCATCATCAAGTAATCAACTAGATGAAAAAACTTTAAAAGAATTTTTATCTTTCAAAGCAGCTCAGGGTCAAACCTCTAAAGATACAACATCATATGCTCAAGCTGCTAGTGAAAATGAAGATGAAATGGAATAATAATCCAAAGAAGGATGTTATACTCCTTCTTGATCACAAATACAAAAAATGGAGTGATCAACCTTGGTTCATAATCAAGAGATATTTTGATACTGGATTCTATCTGTGACATCCGGTAATTTTCCATTGCCAAACTCCGTTAGTTCCGTTAAGTCTCGCATACACGTGTCGTGAGCACACACTAGATGTCGTTGAACGTTGGTGACTTAATAATAATTAACAATGATTATTAGATAACATTTAGCTAATAATGTTGATTATTAAGTTGTACTTATGTGGTTTATAGATTTTAAATTATTTGTGAATTTTATCTTGCAACGTGCCAACGTGTTATATTTATGTCATGTGTTTTGTAGCTAGTGAAAATTATGCATGATTATTATTGTTAGTTTATAATACTTGGTGTTTAGTAGTTAAAACCTTTTAAAAAGTGTTAAAAGATTAGTTTTATTAAATATAAACAATGAGGGTTGAGTGTAATTACCTTAAACTAAAACTTAACAAAATTAAACCCAACCCTAATCCCTCCCCACCCTTTCAGCCGCAACCATCACCATACACACACATTTCAATTTCAAACCAAGAACAACAACCATGCTTTGATTTTGATCGAGTTCAAGGATTACTACACGTTAACAACATCAATTCTCAGCCATTACGCGATTAAAGGTTATATTTTTATGAGTTTTCATCTTTTTAGTGAGTATGGCTGAAACCCTAGTTGAATTTGTGTTGAATGTTGAAATTGTTGCTATTAGATGATTGTATTATGTTAGTTAGATTGTATTGATGTTAGTTTACGTGGATTATACAACAAATTCGTGGTTTAGATGCGTTGTTCATACCTTACTCATAATAGTAACTTTTGTGTATGAAATTGATGAATTGATGATGGATTGATGATGTTATAATGTTAATGATGTTGTATGAATGTTGGATTATGATAATTATACATGAAATCCATGAATTAATCATGTAGTTCATACCTTGCTATAAGTAGAAACTTTTGGATATGAGATTTGTGAGTTATGATGATTTCATAATGTTGGTCGTGTGTAGATGATAGCATGGACTTGATTAGGCATGATGTTGATGAATTCATGAATGAATTGGGTACTAGATTGATTTTAGGATATTACTTTCCCAAAAGGGAAACTTTATTTATGTAGATCATTGGATATTGTTAATTGAGCATGTTTATGATGTTAGGATCATGTTAGAATGTTTGTTGATGATGTCTATGGTGGTAGATTGTGTTATTAGGGTTGTATGAATGCTTGATGCACAAATTTGGAAATTTAGACTCTTAAGGAATATACATGATAATGGATGAGGTATGATGAGCTTTATAGCACTTAAGGGTTTGTAATATGGCATACATGAATAACTTGTGTGATAACCATGTACGATGGATTGCTATACTTGATTAAACAATAATTTAACTTGACATGTCACCAACGGGTCAAACAGGTCAACTTGGTCAAATGAGTCTTGTTTTCTAAAACCTTGAGTCAATGTGTTTATTAAGCACTTAGGGTTGCTAAAGACTCTGTGTACATGTACTTATGTACTTGCGTGTTCTAGGTAACCTCTGAAGGTTGTCTTTCCACTCATTGTTAGCTTTTATTATCGTTCGTTTATACACCAGGTGAGTTCAATGCCCTACTTTTACTACTTCTCTTTTTGCGGGAGAAAGCATACTTGTTTTAAAATGCTTTACTGATATAACATGTGTTTGGTAAGACATAGTGGGTTATACAATAGAAAGTCCTCAAACTTTCAGATCGTTAATTAAGGAATCTAGCGGAAAATCTTGGGTAGTACTACTGGGTCTGACAAGCCCCACCCGGGTGACCGGAAGTTAACGGGTGCAATATTGTCCTAAACGACTAACAGCGTCACCACCTGGTATGCCATGGCGGGGGGCAAACAGACAAACATAGTCAGCTTCGATTGCGAAGTCACTATTGTTCTTAATCAATGAAATTAGACTAGCTACGTATTTCAATGCAATTGTTTATATATTTTTACTAACGCTACTGCTTATGAATGATTACAAACTCTTGAACTCACCAACCATCATGTTGACACTTTTAGTATGCTTTTCTCAGGTCGTTTTTAGCAGCTGCCCTTAGGAGCACGCACGTGTCAAGCATGCTTTGTTCAAACATTGTTTTTTTAATTTAGCATTTACTTACGTATTTTGGCTTGGGCGCGTATTTTGCGCAATTTACTTTTTGTACCTTGTGTTTGGGTTATTTACAAAATGCTTCCGCAAATATTTTAAAGTTTTAAACTCTGATTTGTTTAACTGTTGCATATATAGTCATTCTGAGTAACTAATGACTAAGATCCTGGTTTGTTCACACGCCTAGCGGTAAAACGCCGCACGTGAAATTTGTGGGTGTGACGCTATCCAACTGAGACTTATAAGTCCAAAACGTATTATGAGGAAATCCTCAAGGCCACATATTGTGAGATTACCCATTATACTGGGAGCAATAAAACTATAAGTTTTAGTAAAATAATTATCAAACATATCATATCTGTTGAAAACTGGGGAATATCTCCATTAAAAGACAGGGAAATTCAACACACGGAAACTAGAACTCCCATTAGATATAACTTTTAGGATTATGTAAATGCTTTTCATAAAGCATTTTTATTTGAAAACCAGAATTATAAACATTCTTGGTTTATCAAAATATCTTCTCAAGTTTATGAATTAGTTATTCCGATTTGGTTTTATAAATGGTGACAGTCATACGATCCATCAATTAATATTTTTTTATTAAAGAGCCACAAAGGTTCAAAACCTTATACACCCAATGGGTGAATTTATCTCCTGCCTTAATAGAGGCATAACATGACAACAATTTTATTAAGGGAATGACCTCATTACACTATTTTGTCTTAGTTAGTATCCCTTGGATATGGAAATGGTTACAAGAAACTGGTTATACCAGTGAAACATGTTTTGGTTGAAAAGAACATACATGACAAAATTTTGAAAACAAATGATGATGGTAGAAGAAGGCAAAATTAAATGCCAAGATACGTTGGATCATATCCAACAAACAATTGAATTCTATCAACAACAAAGAAATAGTCAACAACAAAGGGAATCTCCTAGTCATTTTCAACATATTATCAGAAAAATTCAGATGACTACAGGCTCAAGTAATATCAGCCGAGAAGAACTTCTACAACAATATATTGAAGAAGTTAAAAAAGACATAGCTAAACACTTCAGGAAGAATGAAGCTTTATCAACTTCATGTTTTAATTCTTTAATATCAAAAAGATTTCTATTAGTATTTCTTTGATTTAATTGTTTCTTTAATTCAGCTAAAGAAAATGGTTTTATATCTTTTTGAAAATTAGAAGAAGACTCTCCTTCTTTTTGATATGTATGTAAGAAGAAATAATTTTTTCTTTTGTTTGTGGATCATTTATTACTTTTAATAAATCCAGAATTTCACTTGTTAATACATTTATTTTCATATTTTGAAATTATAAAATTATTTGATAAATATCTTCGTCTCCAATATCTGAAGAATCTTTCATACAACAACTCTTTTGGCAAATACTTTCTTCTGAAGAATAAAAGCTTTCATTTTCTAGATTATTTAAATCTTCATAAGAAGACTGTTCTGACTCTAATTCAGAGTCTGATTCTAATAAAAGTTTTGAAATTTGTTTTTTAAAATCTTCATCTTCTAGCTTATTAAGCTTTTTTTAACCCAACAAGTTTTTGCCTTACGACCTATTTTCCACATTTTTTACTAATTAATTTTGATTTATCTAAAGGCTTATTTCCTTTATATTCATTATATTTTCTTTTATTTTTTCTTTCTTCCCTTTTCCTTTTTCTTTTTTTATGTACATCCTTTGTGTTGGCTTATGAGCAAACTTTGATAATTTTAAAATTTCATCATTAATTTTTTCTTTATAATTTTCTTCATTTATATTTTCTTCAAAATAAGTTTATTTAGTTTCAAATTTTTTAAAATATTTATAGACTCATTTAATGTATGAATTAAATTTTCATCTGACTTTGTTTTAAAATCTGTCACCTTAGGAGGTAACTGGATACTAGGGGATGCAACAATTTCCTTACTAGTATCTTTATCTATTATAATACTTTGTTTTTCTTTAAATTGGATAATATTTTATCCATCTTCTTTGAAAGATCATGTAACTATTCATCTAATATTATTAAGTATAAATTAGAATAATTTTGTTGTTTTAATAAATCATTAATATGAGAAATTGTTACTGGTAAGGTATCTCCTTCTAATAATTTTTGAAAAGATTGGTAAAATCTTTTCTCTCCTTGTTTTTCAATTTTAAATGAATTTGTTGGAGGGAAAACTTTTGAAACTATATTTCCATTTATATTAAATTATCTCTCAATTACAGAGACTACAGTTTCTGTATATTTTTCAATAAACCATGGAACAAAAGGTATAACTTCATTTTTTTAGATAATTCTTTATAAAATTGTTCTAGGAAAAATATGTTATCTTGGTTTTCAGAATTTTTGAAAAACCGTTCTCTAGATAATTTCCATTTTGGGGAAAGAAATTCTCTTGAATTTTTTTTCTCTTATTAAAGACCCCTTAGAGAAATCTAATTTTCCTTGTTCTTCCATTATTTATATAAAGTTAATTTCTGATTCGGTTAGTTCTGGATCAATTTGCAAAATACCTCTTACAATATTGTCAGAGCTCATTCTCAACTCATCTATTTTCCTTTCCGGAATTTCTTCCATAATTTTTTAGGTTGACGCCCTAGAAGGACTTCTAACTATATAATCTACTGGATATATGATAATATGAAGAATTTGATCTTGTTAATGAAGGTTCATATTTCATAAGTTTATCAAACTGTATTTGGACTGACCCTTCTTGTAAGGATCTATCTGAAGATTATGAGGCTGATGCAACCAAAGATCTTCCAACATGCACTAAGGAACAAGGATGAACTTGCTTCGAAAGCTTTACACTCTCTAAAGAAAACTCTAAGTGTAAAGTGTTATGAAGCCAAAAGTTCAGAAAAAATTACTTCGGAAGCTTTACACTTAACAAGAAAAATATTCCAAGTGTAAAAACTTCTGAAGCCAAAGACCAAGTTCTTTTGAAGCCAAAGATGAAGTCTTCCGAAGCTTCAAAGACAAATTCTTCCGAAACAACTTTGCTGTGAAGACTGATTTGTTCGGAAGACAGAGAAAAGATGCTTTCTCTGATCTACTTTTGATAAAGCTTACCAACTTTCTGCTGCAACTCTGATAACTCACAAACTTATATGAGTTGGTGAAACTTCCATGCTCTAGTGAATAGTAGATAAAGCCTTTGTCTGTAATTTTCTTCTTTTATTACTTTAGACTTTTTGTACTAGAAAAAGTCAATGAGCTATGGCATGTCATAGTCACTAGTCAAAAGGCAATCTGCCTTTTGACTCTAGATTGATCTTGTTGTCTAGATTAGTCAATTCCAACTGTCCTTCCAAGTATTGACGGTTGTAGGTTGTAGTATAAAAGAGTCTCAGGTCTTTGTATTTTATTTATGCTTTGAACACTTGTAATAGAACTTGAGATCAATATACAACATCCTTGAAAACTAATACTTGTGCTATTGTTCTAAGTTCTGTCTCATTGTTACTTGTGTTCCTTGTATCTTCAAAGTTTCCTGTTCACTATTTGAACTGTTAAGTGATCTAAGATCACTCCTCTTATGAAACTAATTGTAGTTAACACCCTAACCAGTCCTGCAATTGGTATCTGAGCTTTCCAGGCTCATTATTATAAGATCTCACCATCTTAAATCCTCTTAGTTTCACACTTCACTTAACTTTTCAAATGGCAGCTATCTCAAAGGTTGATATGGAAACTGGAACTATGACAAAGTCCACACTGATCACTCTTGAGGATTTTGATACTTGGTGCCAAAGAATGGAAGGCTTCATCAAGTCTCAAAATTCTAGGATGTGGGAGTCTATTGTCAATGGACCTTATGTACCATGCACCACTTCAGCTGCTGGTGGTGGTATGATACCAAAGGAAAGGGATGATTTTTCTGAAGAATATTGGAAGAAAATTGATATTGATCAGAAAGCTATGACAGCCCTTCAAATTGCTCTGCCTAACTCCATCTACAGAGGTTTCAAGAAGTGAAAACCGCTAAACAGCTATGGGATGCACTGAAGCTGATGTATGAGGGGTCCAATGAAGCCAATGAAAATAAAAAGGACCTCTTGAAGCAGCAGTTTGAAATTTTCACCTTCAAGACAGGTGAAACCATGACTCAACAATATTTTAGGTATGTTGAGATTGTGGATACTCTAGCTAATGTTGGAGTAACCATTGAGAATAGAGATATTGTTAGGAAGTTCATGTCCTCTCTTCCCAGACAATGGACACACTACTGTGTGGTCATTTAGAGGACCTCAAGACTCTTACTTTCACTGAGTTATATGGAATACTCAGTGGATACCAGATGGAGATGAACATGCAAAACTCATCTTGTAACTCCAACACTCATCAGAGTTCAACCCTCTATGTGGTTGAAAAGGATTGCAGAGAACCACAGCACCATCTCATCTGCTACCCGGACAAATCACAAAAGAGTCCTTTCATCACCTTTCCGGAGACACCAAGGGAAGGCTACATCCCTGGAAGCCCATTTCAAGAGACAAGTTCTTCACAAGCTTTGTGTCTTTTGATGAAAGTTCAGGCAACTTTCTCTTCTCCTTTGAAGACCTGGACTGTATTCATCCAGATGATCTGGAATATATGGAAATAGTCCAGCAGATGGCTCTACTCACTCATAGAGCCCAAAAGTTTTAAAAGAGGACTGGGAGAAGGTTTCCCAGCAATGCAGCCAGTGGAAAGTTTGGGATGGACAAAATCAAGGTGAAGTGTTACAACTGTAATCAAATGGGACACTTTGCCAGGGAATGCAAGGCACCAAAGTCAAATGGTGGCCAAGCACAATCTAGGCCAAACTACACTGAGGGAGCTCACCAGAATGAGGAGCCAAGACAGCAAGCTGCAGTTGCTATTGAAGAAGGAGGCTTTGACTGGAGCTTTCAGGTTGAGGATGCTTCTCCAAACGAAGCACTAATGGCAGATCATGATGAAGCCAAGGTATTAGAACATCTTTGTACTCCTGAATGCATTGCTAAAGTTAATAGATATAGGTCCTATAACTTAGAGATGAGATCTGATCTTGAGTCCTTAAATAACTTAAAAGCTAACTTTAAAAGAGCTGAAAATGATTATAAACTTAAGATAGAAGATCTAGAGAAAACCATTTCAACTCTTAAGCATGAGCACACAAACTACATGACTCAAATCAAAGATCTCATCTCAAAGTTAACTGAATGCCAGGCTGAGCTTGTGATCAGAAAAGCCAGGGCAGGAAAATGTGTTCTTGAAGAAGAGACCTTCAAGAACATAATATCCTCATCCTTACATGCAAAAGTTTGTTATCAGAATAAGCAGGGACTGGGATCTACTGAGATAGCTCCTTCATACACTATATTGTCTGTAAGATCTCCAAGGTGTGGAACTTGTGAAGATGAGCTTCCCATCATAGACCTTATTGTTAAAGAGGATGAAGAGGAGATAGTGAAGGATGACTCAGAGAAGAGTGAAGAAGATCATCTAAGAAGGGTCACTATTCTCCTAAAGAGATGAAAGAGTCTGGAATGACCAAGTCAAAGAGAAAGAACTTGATTAGAAGAGCTAAGAGAAGATCAAGGGAGGCTCAAGAAATCAAGGCCATTTTTGACTCAAAGCAGAAACAAGTGTTTATTTCTGTAGGTTTTGAAGTGGTAAAGACTGAAGACACAACTATGAACTCTAGTACCAGGAGTTCTAGTTTAGTTCCAAATCATTCCAGCAAGAAGAAGAAGACTGACCAGCTATGTACCACTGCTACACAACCTGAACCATCCAGCTCCAAGAGCAAGTCTGCAAAGATGAAGATGGAGAAGGAAAGTGATCAAACTCAATCTTGCTCTCAAAAGGAGACTCTCAGAAGGATGGAACTCAACTGTGTCATGTGTGGTAGTACTTCTCATCTGGCTAAGGATTGCAAGTACAATCCCAAAGTACCATCCACATGACCAACAAGAACATTTCTGAGAAGAAGAAGGAACAAATATCTTCAAAAGGAAAATCTATTTCCTTCAGAAGCTCCAACATGAAGAAGAAGAAGACAAATGAAAAATTGCTTTAAGAAGAAAAATTGGTTTTGGAAGAAAGGAATGCTTTCGAAGTACTGAAGCTTGCAGCAGTGAAAGCAAGATCTTCCGAAGGTCTAGTCTCCAAGACTTCCGAAGTTGTCAAAACTTATGAAGCTTTGAAGGTCAGGCCCAATCTTCCAAAGGTGGTGTAGAAGATGAAGGAAGACCATATGACTAAAAGTTCTTCATCAACAACAGCAAATGATCCTCAAAGCTTGAATATAGGATCATTTACTGTTACATTGTCTTCAACTCATTTTCATAATCCCAATACCAATGAGGATTGGGTTTCTAAGTAAAACTAATCACCTCTTTTTGTGTAGGAACAACTAAAGACCAATAAGAATGTTTGGATTATTGATAGTGGATGTTCCAGGCATATGACTGGCAATGGTTCTCTGCTTCAAAATTTTGAGAAAATTGATGGAGGACCAGTTGCTTTTGGAGGGGATTCTGGTGGTTACATTTCTAGAAAGGGCAGAGTCATAAATGGTAAGCTCAGTATTGAAAAGGTAAACTTTGTCAAAGAGCTTGGATATAATCATCTGAGTGTATCCTAATTTTGTGATCAGAAACACCATATGCTCTTCACTGAGCATGAGTACATTATTCTCAAGCCCAGGGTGGCCATTATTCAAGAGCATATCCTGCTCAAAACCCTCAGGAGAGGGAACATGTACAAGATGGAATTACATGAAAAACTCCCTCACGAGAAGTTTCTTGCTTTCTATCTAAAGCAAATAACGATGAGTCATTCCTTTGGCATAAAAGAGTGTGCCATGTAAATTTTAAGAACATGAATAAATTGATTAAGAATGATTTGGTAACTGGAATGCCAAAGAAAGAGTTTACAAGTGATGACTACTGTGTTGCATGCCTGAAAGGGAAGCAACACAAAGTGTCTCACAAACCAAAGGTAATGAACTCCATCACTACTCCCTTGCACCTATTACATATGGATTTGTTGTCCCTACCAGTGTAATGAGTTTAGGATGGACCTCTTAATACTTAGTGATCACAGATGATTTCACAAGATTCACTTGGGTCTTTTTCCTTAGAACTAAGGATGAAGCCCCTGAGATCTTGAAGAATTTCATTCTGAAAATTGAGAATTAATCTGATCATAATGTCAAGACCATAAGATGTGATCAAGGAACAGAATTTAAGAACCAAATCCTTGATACATTTTATGATGAAAAGGGTATTACAAGACAATATAATGCTCCCAGGACTCCTCAGCAAAATGGTGTTGCTGAGAGGAGAAACAGGACACTTATTGAAGCTACAAGAACCATGCTGTCTGACTCTAAACTGCCCATCACCTTTTGGGCAGAGGCAGTTAACACAGCCTACTATGTGCAGAACAGAGTTTTAGTGGTTAACACTCAAGGTAAGACTCCTTAAGAGCTGTGGCAGAAAAGGAGACCATTTATTGATTTTCTCAGGTTATTTGGATGTCCTTGCACCATCTTGAATACCAATGATCAAGTAGCCAAATTTGATGAGAAGTTAGATGATGGACACTTTATTGGATACTCTTCCCAAGCTAAGGCTTATATAGTATACAATCTCAGAACTAGAGTAGTTGAGGAGTCAGCCAATGTGACCTTCAATGAGCACACTCCTAGTGTGAAAGGTTCTGGTCCGGATTGGCTATTTGATCTTGACTTAGTTACCAATTGTTTTAACAAGTCTTGTAAGAATGTTTCAGGATCTACAAATAATATATCAACAGGATATCCTAACCCAAGATTTGAGCTGAGAATACCAAGCAAGATTATTACTTCAGTTCCTTTGGTGACTAACCCTGCAAATGAAGATCCTATCAGCACAAACATGACAAATTCAGCTGATACATCTGAGGTGCCTTCAAATTCCAGCTCAGAGGTTCAAAACTCAAGAGAAGGAGTTTCAAATGCAGGAGGAAATGGAGGTGGTGATAGTGATCAAGAATTTCTTGATGCTGATAACCACTCATAGAGGACAACATAAATGATGTCACACATTCATTAGATTAAGTCTCACTTGATAAATGTGCTAATAGGGGGGTGACACTTCATTGCCAGATCTAAATTTCTCCAATCTGGATCTGTCCAACCAACTTGTTGTGATCCCTCAACTAAGGATCCACAAGTCACACCCCACCATAAACATCATTGGAAATGTTGAGACTAGGGTGAGAACAAGAGGACAAACCCATAACCAAAATGTTTGTCTGCACTCTTGTTTCTTGTCCTAGATTGAGCCAAATAAAGTTGATGAGGCTCTAAAGGATGGAAGTTGGGTTGAAGCTATGCAAGAAGAGTTACTTCAAATCAGAAGACAGAAGGTTTAGAACCTATGTCCTCTTCCTCAAGGGAACACTATCATAGGAACCAAATGGGTTTTAGGAAAAAGAAGGATGATAGAGGACTTGTTATCAAGAACAAGGCAAGACTAGTTGTTCAAGGGTACACACAAGAAGAGGGAATTGATTACACAAATGTTTTTTCTCCTATGGCAAGATTTGAAGCTGTAAGAATATTCCTAGCTTTTGCTGCATCCAAGGATTTCAAGATCTACCAACTTGATGTCAAGTGTGCTTTTCTATACGGGGTGATTGATGAAGAGGTGTATGTTAAACAACCACCTGGCTTTGCAGACCTAGATCATCCTGATTATGTCTGCAAGCTTGATAAATCTCTTTATGGGCTGCACCAAGCTCTAAGGAAGTGGTATGAAACACTATCTCAGTATCTCTGCCAACATGGTTACAAAAGGGGTATTATAGATGGAACTCACTTCCTCAAAGGGACAGGGAATGACTTAATGTTGGTTCAAGTATATGTGGATGACATTATCTTCGGGTCAACTAATCCAACGCTCTGTAAAGACTTTGAGAGGCTGACGAAGAACAATTTGAATGAGTGCCATTGGGGAACTAAATTTCTTTCTAGGAATCAAGTGAAGCAAGTTGACAATGGCATCTTCATAAATTAGTCAAAGTATGTACATGACATACTTATAAGATTCAACATGACTGAATGTAAGGTTGCTAAGACACCCATAGCCAAAAACCACTCCTTAGGACCTGATCTTGAGGGGGAGTGTGTGGGAGAGATCTTTACAGGGCTATGATTAGGTCTCTTATGTACCTAAAAGCCAGCAGGCCTGATATCATGTTTTCCTCATGCATTTGTGCAAGATATTAAGCCAACCCAAGATGTCACACCTGGTTGCTATCAAGAGGATTCTTAGATATCTCAAAGGTGCTCCCAAGCTTGGCCTTTGGTATCCAAAGAGTTTTGACTTCAATCTGTATACTATACAGATAGTGACTATGGTGGTTGCAACATGACTACAAAGTCTACATTAGGGGATGTCAATTCCTTGGTAGAATGATTGTCTCATGGCAATGCAAGAAATAATCCTGTGTCTCTGCATCAACTGTTGAATACATTGCTGCTGCAAGTTGTTGTGCTTAAGTGCTTTGGATTCAGAATCAGATGTTGGACTATGGATTCAATTTCAAAGAGACTCCCATCCACATAGACAACAATAGTGCTATCTCCATTACAGAGAATCCTGTGCAGCACTCAGGACCAAACACATCAACATCAGGTATCATTTAATTAGATAATTTTGAGAAGGGATCAATTAAATTATTCAAAGTTAACACAAATAAACAATATGCTGATCTGTTCACTAAAGCTTTGATGAACAGAGATTCAATCTTTGTATCAGCTATTAGGATGATTAACTTTGAGTAACTTTTTCTTAAAGATTAAATCAACTTTATTTCTAAAAACTGTGTGTCCTAAGTTGTCTATTATATCACCTTCATAAGCCCAGTTCATTTTGGAAGATAATTTTTTTTATGATATTCCTTAGATTTTTGAAAATTTTTAAAAACATATTTTCCTTCGGAAGATTTCAAGTTGCCTTCGGAAGAAATTTATGTCTTCAAATCAAGAACTACTTATAAGAAATTTACCTTTGGAAGAAATTCTGAGAATATCTTTCGAAGCTTAACTATGCTTTAAGTATTTGCAGGTATTTGAAGGACAAAATCTTCCGAAAGCAATTAAGTCTCGGAAGATTTCTATCTTCCCAAAATCAAATATGTGTCAGAAGAAAAACTCTCTAAGAATTTTCCTTCCGAAGTCAAATTTTCAAATTTCTTTAGAATATCTTCCAAAGCCAAATTGGCTTCAGAAGCTTTTTCTTAAAACTTCCGAAGCAAAAACTACCTTTGGAAGATTATCAACTTCCAGAAAACTACCTTTTGGGGCGCTTTTTCAGAAGTGGGACCTTTTTCGGATTTAAAGTTTATCCTTTGCATTAACTTTGTCTTAAATCTATTCTATATATTTCTTAATGGTTCCCCTTCTTGTCATTCTTTCCCTCTTCCACAAATTCTTGACCAAAAATTCTCCCAAAATTAACCTTCTTCTTTACCAACAAACTTTCTTCATGGCCAACATTGATCGACGAAACCAACGGGATTTACCATGCACCTTCACAGACAACACAATCAAGTTGCTCTGTTGAACTCTGAGAAAGATCCTCATTTCTCAGAGGTTTGTCAATACCTTTCAGCGTCTCACTACTTCACCTCCCTTACTATTGATCCTCTTCTTTATGAGGATCGGTTACTTGCATTCTGGAGGACCTGCCAGAGGTCACCAGGGATGGGGAGAAGGCACTATTGCTATAGTGCAGGGGAGGACAATCT
>JACCIY010001006.1:0-29816 GCA_025506505.1 Flaveria sonorensis
CGACACAATATGGGTTATCGTGGATAGATTAACAAAGTCTGCTCATTCCTAGCGATAAAGGAAACAGACCAGATGGAGAAATTAACTCGACTCTATTTGAAGCAGATCGTTTCGAGGCATGGAGTCCGATCTCAATTATTTCTGATCGCGATTCTCGTTTCACATCACACTTCTGGCAGTCGTTGCAGAAAGCTCTAGGTACGCAATTGCTATGAGTACTGCTTATCATCCACAGACTGATGTCAAAGCGAGCGTACTATACAGACTTTGGAGGACATGTCACGTGCTTGTGTGGATTGACTTCGGGAATAACTGGGAAGTTCACCTACCATGGTGGATTTTCTTACAACAACAGTTTCACACTAGCATAAAGGCAGCACCTTTTGAAGCTTTGTATGAGAAAGTGTAGATCACCAGTTTGCTGGGCTAAAATTGGTGATAGTCAATTAACGGGTCCTGAGTTGGTACACGAGACAATTGAGAAGATTGTCCAGATAAGAAACCGCATGGCTGCAGCGCGAGACAGACAGAAAAGCTATGCTGACAAGCGACGGAAACCCTTAGAGTTTCAGATAGGTGACAAGGTTTTATTAAAGTTCTCACCATGGAAAGGCGTAGTTCGGTTGGTAAGCAAGGAAAGCTAAATCCGAGATACGTTGGACCATTTGATATAGTGGAAAGAATTGGTCCAGTGGCCTATCGACTAGCCTTACCTAATTCATTGAGTGGAATCCATGATGTATTCCATGTTTCAAATCTAAAGAAATGTTTACGTATGAAACGATGGCCGTACCACTGGAAGAAGTTCAAGTAGACGAACAGTTACGCTTCATTGAGGAACCTGTCGAAGTGATGGATCGTGAGGTGAAGACACTTAAGCAAAGCAAGATACCCATTGTCAAAGTTCGATGGAACTAGAGACGTGGACCAGAATTCACGTGGGAACATGAAGACCAAATAAAGCTTAAGTACCCTCAGCTATTCGAAAGGATGATGCCAGTAGGCGAAGGTACTGATTAAATTTCGGGACGAAATTTCTTTCACATGGGGATGATGTGACAACTCATCTAAAACTCACACGATTTCGATTTCCATGTGCCAATACAGTAGACCATGATGGATAACTCACCATGTAACGCAATTTTCGGGACGAAAGTTCTTCAACATGGGGATAATGTGACATTCGGTAATTTTCCGTTACCAAACTCCGTTAGTTCCGTTAAGTCTTGCATACACGTGTCGGAGCACACACTAGTTGTCGTTGAACGTTTGTGACTTAATAATAATTAATAATGTAAAACAAATAATTCTATGTTGATTATTAAGTTGTGCTTATGGGTTACGTGATTTAAATATTATTTGTGAATTTTATCGCGTAACGTGGAAACGTGTGTGTTTAATCCGTATGTTTTGTATCTAGTGAAGATAATGCTATGATTATTATTGTTAGTTTATATTCTTATTATTCTAGTTAAAAACGCTATTTAAAAGTCTAATTTTATAAAAATACAAATGCAAGGGTTTAAAGGGTATTATGCAATTAAAATTGATTAAACCACAAAACTCTAACCCTAATAGCCCCATCGGCGCGACCTCACTCCCTCTCCCTCTCCTCTTTGAATTCAGCCCAAAACAAGCAATCACCCTCGGATTTGATCGATTTCAGTGATAGAACACGTTAGAACCTTCAATTGCAAACTATTAACATTTAAAGGTTAGATTTTTACATGTTTTTGATGATTCTTCATGTTGGCCGAAAGTTCCATCGAAATCTGCAATTGATGGTCGATTGATGCTTTTTGTTGATGTTAATGTGTTTACTAGTAGATTACATGTTATTAACGTCAAGTATGATAAATATTGGTTTTTGGTTGTTCTTTCGGGTGATGAACCCTTCGCCAAAAGTTTGATGCAATTTGATCAAATTGGATGTTGAATGTTGGTTGTTTGATGTTGTAATGATACTAGTTTGGTTGTGTTCATATTGGTTAACGTCGATTTTGCAAGAAAGCTTCGATTTTGATTCATGGTTCATAGGTTACTAAGAATAGTAACTTTATTTTGCATGAATTGATGATTTGATGATGTATGAATGTTATGGATGTGTTTGTGATGATGATTAGATGCTAGGTTGATGATATGAACAATTAAAAATCAAGAAGATGTCTTATAGTTCATACATTGCTAAAAATAGTAACTTTTGGTGTTGAATGTTGATGAATCATGATGATTAGGTGTTGTTGATCATGTTTAGAAGTTGTCATGGACTTGAATTGGTATGTAAATGATGAATCCATGAATGTCTTGGATGTTTGATGAAATTGGGATGTACTTTCCCAAAAGGGAAACTTTATTTGTGCAAATCCTTGAATTGGATGATTTGAGCATGTTTGGGATATTAGGACCATGCTAGTGTGTTCATGGATGGTTTCTAAGGTGATTATATGTGTTGTTTAGGTTATATGAATGTTGATTTGGTTTGTTACCTGTTTTGGCCTGTTTGTGGAAAATCATGGTATGAGTCATATAGGTAAGCTAGGACTTTTGTGGATTTATGGTTGATTAAGAATGAACATTTTAGATGTTATGAGCATGATAATAGTTGAGATTCGCAAGACTTGTATGATATCTAGTTGTAGGATGATCTAGGTAGTACATGTGGTTAATGAAGTGCTATATGTAATCAAGTTGTATGTTGATCATGTATGATATACTGTTGTGTTAGTATTAACGAATTATCACCTATAATGTCACCACGGTCAAACGGGTCAACTGGGTCAAACGTGTCTTGTCTTTCAAAAAACCTTGAGTTCCTTGGTTTGTAGAGCACTTAGGGTTTATGTTGATTCTGTGTGCACGTGCTTATGTACTCTTGTATTCTAGGTAACCTTTGAAGGGTTGTCTTTGCACCTATCACTAGTTCTCTTTAGTAATTATCTTTACACACCAGGTGAGTTCTTGCCCCACTCATTTTACATAATCTCTTTTGGGGGAGATAGCATACTGTTGATCACAAACGCTTTTATATATGAGTGTGTATAATATTGATATAGTGTTGTTTACCATGGAAAGTCCTCACACTTTCAGATTGTTAATATTGACTAGCGGGGAAATTTTGGGCAGTACTACTGGGTCTGACGAGCCCCACCTGTGTGACTCGAGGTCATACGGGTGCAATTTTGTCCTAACATATATTCGTCACGACCTGGTAAGTCGTGACGGGAGGCACAAACTATCACAGTCAGCTTCAATCGCGAAATCACTATGATTAATATTTTTATGTTAATAGACTAGCTATCTATTGCAATACCTACTTATGATTTGAAAACTGTTTATCGGTTTACCTATTAACGCAAACTCTTGAACTCACCAACCATGTGTTGACTTGTTTAGTATGCTATTCTCAGGTTAAGGTTGCCAGTTGCCTAGGAGCACGCACGTCAGCATTGTTGAGTTGTCTACATTGCCTTGTTTGCAAATTTGGGATTATTTTCATATTAAACAATTGTGTTTGGGGCGCGTATGTTTTGCGCATTCTCTTTACATACTACTTGTTTTGGGTTTTCTGGTTTCAAAAACGCTTCCGCAGTATTTTAAACGTTAACTCTGGTTTTGTTTATTAATCATATAGAGTCGTTCTTGGTAACTAATGACTGAGATCCTGGTATGTCACGCGCCTCGCGGTAAAACCCGCACGCGGATTTTGAGGGTGTGACAGTACCAAGATTGGTAATTAATTATAAACCTCTTAATAAGGTTTTAAAATGGATTAGGTATCCTATACCTAATAAAAAAGATTTGTTGAATAAATTATAAAGCCAATATATTTTCAAAATTTGATTTAAAGTCAGGATACTGGCAAATACAAATTAATGAAAAAGATAGGTACAAAACTGCTTTTACAGTACCTATTGGCCATTATGAATGAAATGTTATGCCGTTTGGGTTAAAAAAAATGCTCTATCAGAATTTCAAAATATCATGAATGATATTTTTATTTCTTATAGTGAATTTATCATTGTTATATTGATGACATCCTTATATTTTCTTAGGATATTGAAATGCATTTAAGCATTTAGATATTTTCAAAAATATAATCTTAAAAACGATTTAGTTATATCTAGATCAAAAATGATGCTTTTCCAAGCGATAGTAAGATTTTTGGGTCATGTTATAGATCAAGGAAGTATTATTCCAATTAACAGAAATATTGAGTTTGCATCTAAATTTCCAGATGAAAATATTGATAAAACTCAATTACAAAGGTTTCTTGGAAGTTTGAATTATATCTTCCATATTACAAAAATTTAGCTAATGATAATAGTATTTTATATGATAGATTAAAGAAAAGTCCAAAGCCTTGGTCTGATGATCATACAAAGGTTGTCCAGAAAATTACGCAAAAGGTTCAAAACCTTCCTTGCTTAATTATTGCAAACCCAGACTGGGACAAAATTATAGAAACTGATGCTTCAAAAATTGGTTATGGTAGGATATTAAAACAAATATCTCCCGAAACTAACAAGAATACCTAGTTAGATTCCATTCAGGCAAATGGAATGATAGTCAAAGGAATTATGCAACTATGGCAAAAGAAATTTTAGCCATAGTAAAATGTGTTTTAAAATTTCAAGATGAATTATATAATAAAAGGTTTTAATAAAAACTGATTGTTAAGAAGAAAAATATATGTTTCATAAAGATTTTAAACATGATGTTTCTAAACAGATGTTTGCTAGATGACAAGCACATTTAGCACCATTTGATTTTGATATAACCTATAAAAAAGGAACTGATAATAGTTTACCTGATTTTCTACCAGAGAATATTTGAATGAGTCATCCAAAAGGGAATTTAAAAAAATAATAAGAGATCTTATTGAAGATCAAAATAGAATGTCAATTGAAATAATGGTAAATCAACTGGCTATACTAAGAATAAAAAATGATCCTCTTATAGAATAAAGGTCAAAACAATGGCAGATATGGACTCTTCAATTTCAGATAAAAATTTTAGAATTTCATTTACAAAATCTGCGAGATAAAGAAATCATAATTTCTTGTGCCTGATTATGTTCCAGCTATGATCCCTTAGGAAAGAGGCAGAGGCCAAGGAAGATCTTCTTCTTATAGAGGAAGAGACACTGGTAGAATTATCCATCAAATGGGTAATAAAAAGCTAATAGCTTTTGATTCTGCATCATCATCAAGTAATCAACTAGATGAAAAAACTTTAAAAGAATTTTTATCTTTCAAAGCAGCTCAGGGTCAAACCTCTAAAGATACAACATCATATGCTCAAGCTGCTAGTGAAAATAAAGATGAAATGGAATAATAATCCAAAGAAGGATGTTATACTCCTTCTTGATCACAAATACAAAAAATGGAGTGATCAACCTTGGTTCATAATCAAGAGATATTTTGATACTGGATTCTATCTGTGACATCCGGTAATTTTCCATTGCCAAACTCCGTTAGTTCCGTTAAGTCTCGCATACACGTGTCGTGAGCACACACTAGATGTCGTTGAACGTTGGTGACTTAATAATAATTAACAATGATTATTAGATAACAATTTAGCTAATAATGTTGATTATTAAGTTGTACTTATGTGGTTTATAGATTTTAAATATTATTTGTGAATTTTATCTTGCAACGTGCCAACGTGTTATATTTATGTCATGTGTTTTGTAGCTAGTGAAAATTATGCATGATTATTATTGTTAGTTTATAATACTTGGTGTTTAGTAGTTAAAACCTTTTAAAAAGTGTTAAAAGATTAGTTTTATTAAATATAAACAATGAGGGTTGAGTGTAATTACCTTAAACTAAAACTTAACAAAATTAAACCCAACCCTAATCCCTCCCCACCCTTTCAGCCGCAACCATCACCATACACACACATTTCAATTTCAAACCAAGAACAACAACCATGCTTTGATTTTGATCGAGTTCAAGGATTACTACACGTTAACAACATCAATTCTCAGCCATTACGCGATTAAAGGTTATATTTTTATGAGTTTTCATCTTTTTAGTGAGTATGGCTGAAACCCTAGTTGAATTTGTGTTGAATGTTGAAATTGTTGCTATTAGATGATTGTATTATGTTAGTTAGATTGTATTGATGTTAGTTTACGTGGATTATACAACAAATTCGTGGTTTAGATGCGTTGTTCATACCTTACTCATAATAGTAACTTTTGTGTATGAAATTGATGAATTGATGATGGATTGATGATGTTATAATGTTAATGATGTTGTATGAATGTTGGATTATGATAATTATACATGAAATCCATGAATTAATCATGTAGTTCATACCTTGCTATAAGTAGAAACTTTTGGATATGAGATTTGTGAGTTATGATGATTTCATAATGTTGGTCGTGTGTAGATGATAGCATGGACTTGATTAGGCATGATGTTGATGAATTCATGAATGAATTGGGTACTAGATTGATTTTAGGATATTACTTTCCCAAAAGGGAAACTTTATTTATGTAGATCATTGGATATTGTTAATTGAGCATGTTTATGATGTTAGGATCATGTTAGAATGTTTGTTGATGATGTCTATGGTGGTAGATTGTGTTATTAGGGTTGTATGAATGCTTGATGCACAAATTTGGAAATTTAGACTCTTAAGGAATATACATGATAATGGATGAGGTATGATGAGCTTTATAGCACTTAAGGGTTTGTAATATGGCATACATGAATAACTTGTGTGATAACCATGTACGATGGATTGCTATACTTGATTAAACAATAATTTAACTTGACATGTCACCAACGGGTCAAACAGGTCAACTTGGTCAAATGAGTCTTGTTTTCTAAACCTTGAGTCAATGTGTTTATTAAGCACTTAGGGTTGCTAAAGACTCTGTGTACATGTACTTATGTACTTGCGTGTTCTAGGTAACCTCTGAAGGTTGTCTTTCCACTCATTGTTAGCTTTTATTATCGTTCGTTTATACACCAGTGAGTTCAATGCCCTACTTTTACTACTTCTCTTTTTGCGGGAGAAAGCATACTTGTTTTAAAATGCTTTACTGATATAACATGTGTTTGGTAAGACATAGTGGGTTATACAATAGAAAGTCCTCAAACTTTCAGATCGTTAATTAAGGAATCTAGCGGAAAATCTTGGGTAGTACTACTGGGTCTGACAAGCCCCACCCGGGTGACCGGAAGTTAACGGGTGCAATATTGTCCTAAACGACTAACAGCGTCACCACCTGGTATGCCATGGCGGGGGGCAAACAGACAAACATAGTCAGCTTCGATTGCGAAATCACTATTGTTCTTAATCAATGAAATTAGACTAGCTATGTATTTCAATGCACTTGTTTATATATTTTTACTAACGCTACTGCTTATGAATGATTACAAACTCTTGAACTCACCAACCATCGTGTTGACACTTTTAGTATGCTTTTCTCAGGTCGTTTTTAGCAGCTGCCCTTAGGAGCACGCACGTGTCAAGCATGCTTTGTTCAAACATTGTTTTTTTTAATTTAGCATTTACTTACGTATTTTGGCTTGGGCGCGTATTTTGCGCAATTTACTTTTTGTACCTTGTGTTTGGGTTATTTACAAAATGCTTCCGCAAATATTTTAAAGTTTTAAACTCTGATTTGTTTAACTGTTGCATATATAGTCATTCTGAGTAACTAATGACTAAGATCCTGGTTTGTTCACACGCCTAGCGGTAAAACGCCGCACGTGAAATTTGTGGGTGTGACGCTATCCAACTGAGACTTATAAGTCCAAAACGTATTATGAGGAAATCCTCAAGGCCACATATTGTGAGATTACCCATTATACTGGGAGCAATAAAACTATAAGTTTTAGTAAAATAATTATCAAACATATCATATCTGTTGAAAACTGGGGAATATCTCCATTAAAAGACAGGGAAATTCAACACACGGAAACTAGAACTCCCATTAGATATAACTTTTAGGATTATGTAAATGCTTTTCATAAAGCATTTTTATTTGAAAACCAGAATTATAAACATTCTTGGTTTATCAAAATATCTTCTCAAGTTTATGAATTAGTTATTCCGATTGGTTTTATAAATGGTGACAGTCATACGATCCATCAATTAATATTTTTTTATTAAAGAGCCACAAAGGTTCAAAACCTTATACACCCAATGGGTGAATTTATCTCCTGCCTTAATAGAGGCATAACATGACAACAATTTTATTAAGGGAATGGCCTCATTACACTATTTTGTCTAATTTAGTATCCCCTGGATATGGAAATGGTTACAAGAAACTGGTTATACCAGTGAAAACATGTTTTGGTTGAAAAGAACATACATGACAAAATTTTGGAAACAAATGATGAAGGTAGAAGAAGGCAAAATTAAATGCCAAGATACGTTGGATCATATCCAACAAACAATTGAATTCTATCAACAACAAAGAAATAGTCAACAACAAAGGGAATCTCCTAGTCATTTTCAACATATTATCAGAAAAATTCAGATGACTACAGGCTCAAGTAATATCAGCCGAGAAGAACTTCTACAACAATATATTGAAGAAGTTAAAAAAGACATAGCTAAACACTTCAGGAAGAATGAAGCTTTATCAACTTCATGTTTTAATTCTTTAATATCAAAAAGATTTCTATTAGTATTTCTTTGATTTAATTGTTTCTTTAATTCAGCTAAAGAAAATGGTTTTATATCTTTTGAAAATTAGAAGAAGACTCTCCTTCTTTTTGATATTGTATGTAAGAAGAAATAATTTTTTCTTTTGTTTGTGGATCATTTATTACTTTTAATAAATCCAGAATTTCACTTGTTAATACATTTATTTTCATATTTTGAAATTATAAAATTATTTGATAAATATCTTCGTCTCCAATATCTGAAGAATCTTTCATACAACAACTCTTTTGGCAAATACTTTCTTCTGAAGAATAAAAGCTTTCATTTTCTAGATTATTTAAATCTTCATAAGAAGACTGTTCTGACTCTAATTCAGAGTCTGATTCTAATAAAAGTTTTGAAATTTGTTTTTTAAAATCTTCATCTTCTAGCTTATTAAGCTTTTTCTAACCCAACAAGTTTTTGCCTTACGACCTATTTTTCCACATTTTTTACTAATTAATTTTGATTTATCTAAAGGCTTATTTCCTTTATATTCATTATATTTTCTTTTATTTTTTCTTTCTTCCCTTTTCCTTTTTCTTTTTTTATGTACATCCTTTGTGTTGGCTTATGAGCAAACTTTGATAATTTTAAAATTTCATCATTAATTTTTTCTTTATAATTTTCTTCATTTATATTTTCTTCAAAATCAATAAGTTTATTTAGTTTCAAATTTTTTAAAATATTTATAGACTCATTTAATGTATGAATTAAATTTTCATCTGACTTTGTTTTAAAATCTGTCACCTTAGGAGGTAACTGGATACTAGGGGATGCAACAATTTCCTTACTAGTATCTTTATCTATTATAATACTTTGTTTTTCTTTAAATTGGATAATATTTTATCCATCTTCTTTGAAAGATCATGTAACTATTCATCTAATATTATTAAGTATAAATTAGAATAATTTTGTTGTTTTAATAAATCATTAATATGAGAAATTGTTACTGGTAAGGTATCTCCTTCTAATAATTTTTGAAAAGATTGGTAAAATCTTTTCTCTCCTTGTTTTTCAATTTTAAATGAATTTGTTGGAGGGAAAACTTTTGAAACTATATTTCCATTTATATTAAATTATCTCTCAATTACAGAGACTACAGTTTCTGTATATTTTTCAATAAACCATGGAACAAAAGGTATAACTTCATTTTTTTAGATAATTCTTTATAAAATTGTTCTAGGAAAAATATGTTATCTTGGTTTTCAGAATTTTTGAAAAACCGTTCTCTAGATAATTTCCATTTTGGGGAAAGAAATTCTCTTGAATTTTTTTTCTCTTATTAAAGACCCCTTAGAGAAATCTAATTTTCCTTGTTCTTCCATTATTTATATAAAGTTAATTTCTGATTCGGTTAGTTCTGGATCAATTTGCAAAATACCTCTTACAATATTGTCAGAGCTCATTCTCAACTCATCTATTTTCCTTTCCGGAATTTCTTCCATAATTTTTTAGGTTGACGCCCTAGAAGGACTTCTAACTATATAATCTACTGGATATATGATAATATGAAGAATTTGATCTTGTTAATGAAGGTTCATATTTCATAAGTTTATCAAACTGTATTTGGACTGACCCTTCTTGTAAGGATCTATCTGAAGATTATGAGGCTGATGCAACCAAAGATCTTCCAACATGCACTAAGGAACAAGGATGAACTTGCTTCGAAAGCTTTACACTCTCTAAAGAAAACTCTAAGTGTAAAGTGTTATGAAGCCAAAAGTTCAGAAAAAATTACTTCGGAAGCTTTACACTTAACAAGAAAAATATTCCAAGTGTAAAAACTTCTGAAGCCAAAGACCAAGTTCTTTTGAAGCCAAAGATGAAGTCTTCCGAAGCTTCAAAGACAAATTCTTCCGAAACAACTTTGCTGTGAAGACTGATTTGTTCGGAAGACAGAGAAAAGATGCTTTCTCTGATCTACTTTTGATAAAGCTTACCAACTTTCTGCTGCAACTCTGATAACTCACAAACTTATATGAGTTGGTGAAACTTCCATGCTCTAGTGAATAGTAGATAAAGCCTTTGTCTGTAATTTTCTTCTTTTATTACTTTAGACTTTTTGTACTAGAAAAAGTCAATGAGCTATGGCATGTCATAGTCACTAGTCAAAAGGCAATCTGCCTTTTGACTCTAGATTGATCTTGTTGTCTAGATTAGTCAATTCCAACTGTCCTTCCAAGTATTGACGGTTGTAGGTTGTAGTATAAAAGAGTCTCAGGTCTTTGTATTTTATTTATGCTTTGAACACTTGTAATAGAACTTGAGATCAATATACAACATCCTTGAAAACTAATACTTGTGCTATTGTTCTAAGTTCTGTCTCATTGTTACTTGTGTTCCTTGTATCTTCAAAGTTTCCTGTTCACTATTTGAACTGTTAAGTGATCTAAGATCACTCCTCTTATGAAACTAATTGTAGTTAACACCCTAACCAGTCCTGCAATTGGTATCTGAGCTTTCCAGGCTCATTATTATAAGATCTCACCATCTTAAATCCTCTTAGTTTCACACTTCACTTAACTTTTCAAATGGCAGCTATCTCAAAGGTTGATATGGAAACTGGAACTATGACAAAGTCCACACTGATCACTCTTGAGGATTTTGATACTTGGTGCCAAAGAATGGAAGGCTTCATCAAGTCTCAAAATTCTAGGATGTGGGAGTCTATTGTCAATGGACCTTATGTACCATGCACCACTTCAGCTGCTGGTGGTGGTATGATACCAAAGGAAAGGGATGATTTTTCTGAAGAATATTGGAAGAAAATTGATATTGATCAGAAAGCTATGACAGCCCTTCAAATTGCTCTGCCTAACTCCATCTACAGAGGTTTCAAGAAGTGAAAACCGCTAAACAGCTATGGGATGCACTGAAGCTGATGTATGAGGGGTCCAATGAAGCCAATGAAAATAAAAAGGACCTCTTGAAGCAGCAGTTTGAAATTTTCACCTTCAAGACAGGTGAAACCATGACTCAACAATATTTTAGGTATGTTGAGATTGTGGATACTCTAGCTAATGTTGGAGTAACCATTGAGAATAGAGATATTGTTAGGAAGTTCATGTCCTCTCTTCCCAGACAATGGACACACTACTGTGTGGTCATTTAGAGGACCTCAAGACTCTTACTTTCACTGAGTTATATGGAATACTCAGTGGATACCAGATGGAGATGAACATGCAAAACTCATCTTGTAACTCCAACACTCATCAGAGTTCAACCCTCTATGTGGTTGAAAAGGATTGCAGAGAACCACAGCACCATCTCATCTGCTACCCGGACAAATCACAAAAGAGTCCTTTCATCACCTTTCCGGAGACACCAAGGGAAGGCTACATCCCTGGAAGCCCATTTCAAGAGACAAGTTCTTCACAAGCTTTTGTGTCTTTTGATGAAAGTTCAGGCAACTTTCTCTTCTCCTTTGAAGACCTGGACTGTATTCATCCAGATGATCTGGAATATATGGAAATAGTCCAGCAGATGGCTCTACTCACTCATAGAGCCCAAAAGTTTTAAAAGAGGACTGGGAGAAGGTTTCCCAGCAATGCAGCCAGTGGAAAGTTTGGGATGGACAAAATCAAGGTGAAGTGTTACAACTGTAATCAAATGGGACACTTTGCCAGGGAATGCAAGGCACCAAAGTCAAATGGTGGCCAAGCACAATCTAGGCCAAACTACACTGAGGGAGCTCACCAGAATGAGGAGCCAAGACAGCAAGCTGCAGTTGCTATTGAAGAAGGAGGCTTTGACTGGAGCTTTCAGGTTGAGGATGCTTCTCCAAACGAAGCACTAATGGCAGATCATGATGAAGCCAAGGTATTAGAACATCTTTGTACTCCTGAATGCATTGCTAAAGTTAATAGATATAGGTCCTATAACTTAGAGATGAGATCTGATCTTGAGTCCTTAAATAACTTAAAAGCTAACTTTAAAAGAGCTGAAAATGATTATAAACTTAAGATAGAAGATCTAGAGAAAACCATTTCAACTCTTAAGCATGAGCACACAAACTACATGACTCAAATCAAAGATCTCATCTCAAAGTTAACTGAATGCCAGGCTGAGCTTGTGATCAGAAAAGCCAGGGCAGGAAAATGTGTTCTTGAAGAAGAGACCTTCAAGAACATAATATCCTCATCCTTACATGCAAAAGTTTGTTATCAGAATAAGCAGGGACTGGGATCTACTGAGATAGCTCCTTCATACACTATATTGTCTGTAAGATCTCCAAGGTGTGGAACTTGTGAAGATGAGCTTCCCATCATAGACCTTATTGTTAAAGAGGATGAAGAGGAGATAGTGAAGGATGACTCAGAGAAGAGTGAAGAAGATCATTCTAAGAAGGGTCACTATTCTCCTAAAGAGATGAAAGAGTCTGGAATGACCAAGTCAAAGAGAAAGAACTTGATTAGAAGAGCTAAGAGAAGATCAAGGAGGCTCAAGAAATCAAGGCCATTTTTGACTCAAAGCAGAAACAAGTGTTTATTTCTGTAGGTTTTGAAGTGGTAAAGACTGAAGACACAACTATGAACTCTAGTACCAGGAGTTCTAGTTTAGTTCCAAATCATTCCAGCAAGAAGAAGAAGACTGACCAGCTATGTACCACTGCTACACAACCTGAACCATCCAGCTCCAAGAGCAAGTCTGCAAAGATGAAGATGGAGAAGGAAAGTGATCAAACTCAATCTTGCTCTCAAAAGGAGACTCTCAGAAGGATGGAACTCAACTGTGTCATGTGTGGTAGTACTTCTCATCTGGCTAAGGATTGCAAGTACAATCCCAAAAGTACCATCCACATGACCAACAAGAACATTTCTGAGAAGAAGAAGGAACAAATATCTTCAAAAGGAAAATCTATTTCCTTCAGAAGCTCCAAATGAAGAAGAAGAACAAGTGAAAAATTGCTTTAAGAAGAAAAATTGGTTTTGGAAGAAAGGAATGCTTCCGAAGTACTGAAGCTTGCAGCAGTGAAAGCAAGATCTTCCGAAGGTCTAGTCTCCAAGACTTCCGAAGTTGTCAAAACTTCTGAAGCTTTGAAGGTCAGGCCCAATCTTCCAAAGGTGGTGTAGAAGATGAAGGAAGACCATATGACTAAAAGTTCTTCATCAACAACAGCAAATGATCCTCAAAGCTTGAATATAGGATCATTTACTGTTACATTGTCTTCAACTCATTTTCATAATCCCAAGACCAATGAGGATTGGGTTTCTAAGTAAAACTAATCACCTCTTTTTGTGTAGGAACAACTAAAGACCAATAAGAATGTTTGGATTATTGATAGTGGATGTTCCAGGCATATGACTGGCAATGGTTCTCTGCTTCAAAATTTTGAGAAAATTGATGGAGGACCAGTTGCTTTTGGAGGGGATTCTGGTGGTTACATTTCTAGAAAGGGCAGAGTCATAAATGGTAAGCTCAGTATTGAAAAGGTAAACTTTGTCAAAGAGCTTGGATATAATCATCTGAGTGTATCCTAATTTTGTGATCAGAAACACCATATGCTCTTCACTGAGCATGAGTACATTATTCTCAAGCCCAGGGTGGCCATTATTCAAGAGCATATCCTGCTCAAAACCCTCAGGAGAGGGAACATGTACAAGATGGAATTACATGAAACAACTCCCTCACGAGAAGTTTCTTGCTTTCTATCTAAAGCAAATAACGATGAGTCATTCCTTTGGCATAAAAGAGTGTGCCATGTAAATTTTAAGAACATGAATAAATTGATTAAGAATGATTTGGTAACTGGAATGCCAAAGAAAGAGTTTACAAGTGATGACTACTGTGTTGCATGCCTGAAAGGGAAGCAACACAAAGTGTCTCACAAACCAAAGGTAATGAACTCCATCACTACTCCCTTGCACCTATTACATATGGATTTGTTTGTCCCTACCAGTGTAATGAGTTTAGGATGGACCTCTTAATACTTAGTGATCACAGATGATTTCACAAGATTCACTTGGGTCTTTTTCCTTAGAACTAAGGATGAAGCCCCTGAGATCTTGAAGAATTTCATTCTGAAAATTGAGAATTAATCTGATCATAATGTCAAGACCATAAGATGTGATCAAGGAACAGAATTTAAGAACCAAATCCTTGATACATTTTATGATGAAAAGGGTATTACAAGACAATATAATGCTCCCAGGACTCCTCAGCAAAATGGTGTTGCTGAGAGGAGAAACAGGACACTTATTGAAGCTACAAGAACCATGCTGTCTGACTCTAAACTGCCCATCACCTTTTGGGCAGAGGCAGTTAACACAGCCTACTATGTGCAGAACAGAGTTTTAGTGGTTAACACTCAAGGTAAGACTCCTTAAGAGCTGTGGCAGAAAAGGAGACCATTTATTGATTTTCTCAGGTTATTTGGATGTCCTTGCACCATCTTGAATACCAATGATCAAGTAGCCAAATTTGATGAGAAGTTAGATGATGGACACTTTATTGGATACTCTTCCCAAGCTAAGGCTTATATAGTATACAATCTCAGAACTAGAGTAGTTGAGGAGTCAGCCAATGTGACCTTCAATGAGCACACTCCTAGTGTGAAAGGTTCTGGTCCGGATTGGCTATTTGATCTTGACTTAGTTACCAATTGTTTTAACAAGTCTTGTAAGAATGTTTCAGGATCTACAAATAATATATCAACAGGATATCCTAACCCAAGATTTGAGCTGAGAATACCAAGCAAGATTATTACTTCAGTTCCTTTGGTGACTAACCCTGCAAATGAAGATCCTATCAGCACAAACATGACAAATTCAGCTGATACATCTGAGGTGCCTTCAAATTCCAGCTCAGAGGTTCAAAACTCAAGAGAAGGAGTTTCAAATGCAGGAGGAAATGGAGGTGGTGATAGTGATCAAGAATTTCTTGATGCTGATAACCACTCCATAGAGGACAACATAAATGATGTCACACATTCATTAGATCAAGTCTCACTTGATAAATGTGCTAATATGGTGGGTGACACTTCATTGCCAGATCTAAATTTCTCCAATCTGGATCTGTCCAACCAACTTGTTGTGATCCCTCAACTAAGGATCCACAAGTCACACCCCACCATAAACATCATTGGAAATGTTGAGACTAGGGTGAGAACAAGAGGACAAACCCATGACCAAAATGTTTGTCTGCACTCTTGTTTCTTGTCCTAGATTGAGCCAAATAAAGTTGATGAGGCTCTAAAGGATGGAAGTTGGGTTGAAGCTATGCAAGAAGAGTTACTTCAAATCAGAAGACAGAAGGTTTAGAACCTATGTCCTCTTCCTCAAGGGAACACTATCATAGGAACCAAATGGGTTTTTAGGAAAAGAAGGATGATAGAGGACTTGTTATCAAGAACAAGGCAAGACTAGTTGTTCAAGGGTACACACAAGAAGAGGGAATTGATTACACAAATGTTTTTTCTCCTATGGCAAGATTGAAGCTGTAAGAATATTCCTAGCTTTTGCTGCATCCAAGGATTTCAAGATCTACCAACTTGATGTCAAGTGTGCTTTTCTATACGGGGTGATTGATGAAGAGGTGTATGTTAAACAACCACCTGGCTTTGCAGACCTAGATCATCCTGATTATGTCTGCAAGCTTGATAAATCTCTTTATGGGCTGCACCAAGCTCTAAGGAAGTGGTATGAAACACTATCTCAGTATCTCTGCCAACATGGTTACAAAGGGGTATTATAGATGGAACTCTCTTCATCAAAGGGACAGGGAATGACTTAATGTTGGTTCAAGTATATGTGGATGACATTATCTTCGGGTCAACTAATCCAAAGCTCTGTAAAGACTTTGAGAGGCTGACGAAGAACAAATTTGAAATGAGTGCCATTGGGGAACTAAATTTCTTTCTAGGAATTCAAGTGAAGCAAGTTGACAATGGCATCTTCATAAATCAGTCAAAGTATGTACATGACATACTTATAAGATTCAACATGACTGAATGTAAGGTTGCTAAGACACCCATAGCCAAAACCACTCCCTAGGACCTGATCTTGAGGGGAGTGTGTGGGAGAGCATCTTTACAGGGCTATGATTAGGTCTCTTATGTACCTAAAAGCCAGCAGGCCTGATATCATGTTTTCCTCATGCATTTGTGCAAGATATCAAGCCAACCCCAAGATGTCACACCTGGTTGCTATCAAGAGGATTCTTAGATATCTCAAAGGTGCTCCCAAGCTTGGCCTTTGGTATCCAAAGAGTTTTGACTTCAATCTGTATGCTTATACAGATAGTGACTATGGTGGTTGCAACATGACTACAAAGTCTACATTTAGGGGATGTCAATTCCTTGGTAGAATGATTGTCTCATGGCAATGCAAGAAACAATCCTGTGTCTCTGCATCAACTGTTGAATACATTGCTGCTGCAAGTTGTTGTGCTTAAGTGCTTTGGATTCAGAATCAGATGTTGGACTATGGATTCAATTTCAAAGAGACTCCCATCCACATAGACAACAATAGTGCTATCTCCATTACAGAGAATCCTGTGCAGCACTCAAGGACCAAACACATCAACATCAGGTATCATTTAATTAGAGATAATTTTGAGAAGGGATCAATTAAATTATTCAAAGTTAACACAAAAAACAATATGCTGATCTGTTCACTAAAGCTTTTGATGAACAGAGATTCAAATATCTTGTATCAGCTATTAGGATGATTAACTTTGAGTAACTTTTTCTTAAAACTTAAATCAACTTTATTTCTAAAAACTGTGTGTCCTAAGTTGTCTATTATATCACCTTCATAAGCCCAGTTCATTTTGGAAGATAATTTTTTTAATGATATTCCTTAGATTTTTGAAAATTTTTAAAAACATATTTTCCTTCGGAAGATTTCAAGTTGCCTTCGGAAGAAATTTATGTCTTCAAATCAAGAACTACTTATAAGAAATTTACCTTTGGAAGAAATTCTGAGAATATCTTTCGAAGCTTAACTATGCTTCTAAGTATTTGCAGGTATTTGAAGGACAAATATCTTCCGAAAGCAATTAAGTCTCGGAAGATTTCTATCTTCCAAAATCAAATATGTGTCAGAAGAAAAACTCTCTAAGAATTTCCTTCCGAAGTCAAATTTTCAAATTTCTTTAGAATATCTTCCAAAGCCAAATTGGCTTCAGAAGCTTTTTCTTAAAACTTCCGAAGCAAAAACTACCTTTGGAAGATTATCAACTTCCAAGAAAACTACCTTTTTGGGCGCTTTTTCAGAAGTGGGACCTTTTTTCGGATTTTAAAGTTTATCCTTTTGCATTAACTTTGTCTTAAATCTATTCTATATATATTCTTAATGGTTCCCCTTCTTGTCATTCTTTCCCTCTTCCACAAATTCTTGACCAAAAATTCTCCCAAAATTAACCTTCTTCTTTACCAACAAACTTCTTCATGGCCAACATTGATCGACGAAACCAACCGGGATTTACCATGCACCTTCACAGACAACACAATCAAGTTGCTCTGTTGAACTCTGAGAAAGATCCTCATTTCTCAGAGGTTTGTCAATACCTTTCAGCGTCTCACTACTTCACCTCCCTTACTATTGATCCTCTTCTTTATGAGGATCGGTTACTTGCATTCTGGAGGACCTGCCAAGAGGTCACCATGGATGGGGAGAAGGCACTATCTGCTATAGTGCAGGGGAGGACAATCTTCATCACTCCAGCCATCAAAAGCTCACACCTTCAGCTGGATGATGAAGAAGGTGAGTTTTCCTTTCGAAAGTTGTTGTCAACCATTCTTTTCAGTAGATTGGCTATGACGGTGACTTCTTAGTCAAAACCTTCAGGAAGGGGAGGGGTCTCATCCAAATGGAAATACCTCCTCCATGTCATCATACACAGTCTCTCTAACAAGCATAAAGGATGGGATCAAGTTCCAGATGACCTCTCCTTCATAGTCCATGGAATGGTTCAGGGGGTCAAATACAGATACTCTCAATTTGTCTATAGAAATTTACTTGCTAATTTAGACTCCTTAGAATACTACATGTTCCCAGGATATGTCCAGCAGATTCTCAACTGTGAACTGGGCTCACAGTTGAGGGGAACAGATAATATTCTTAAAATGGGACAGATGAAGCCCAACATCTTTAAAATACTAAGAAAGCCTACTGTTGGCTTTTCCGGGGAAGAAACAGCCCTAGTTCAAAAAATGTTTGAGCTCATTGCTCAGGGTGGCAACCTAGCAGCACCAGCTATTATTGATCCCACACCCTCTACCTCAACTCCACCCCCACAGCCTCAAATTACCATCACCTACAAAAGAAAAACCAAACGAACCCCTGCACCTGCTACTGAGCATGTGCAGGTCCCGATATCACAACCCACACAAGAGGAAGTCGAATCTCAAGCTCCCACATCCCCTGAGGAGCAGACCACTCCCATCATTCAAATGATCAGTATTAAGGTTCCTCATGCTCAGCCATATGTGCTCACATCTCCAACAGCCTTAAGCCATCACTTTGTGACATCCGGTAATTTTCCGTTACCAAACTCCGTTAGTTCCGTTAGGTCTTTCATACACGTGTCATGAGCACACACTAGTTGTCGTTGAACGTTGGTGACTTAATAATAACTAACAATGATTATTAGATAATAAGTTGATTAATAATGTTGATTATTAATTTGTGGTTATGTGATTTATAGATTTTAAATATTATTTGTGAATTTTACCTTGTAACGTGACAACGTGTTATATTTATTTCATGTGTTTTGTTATTAGTGGAAAATATACATGATTATTATTGTTGGTTAATAATACTTGTGTTGTGATGTTAGAAGTTGTTAAAAATATTAAAAAGATTAAGTTTTTATAAAATCTGATCAAGGAGGGATTATTTTGTAAAACCAACAAAACTTAAATTTGGTAAAAACCCAACCCTAGCCCCCTCCCCCTCCTTGCGGCCGAAACCATCAACACACACACCATTCTTTGCGATTTTGATCAAAAACATCAAGAAGTCATCAATTTTGATTGAGATTAAAGTGTTCAAGTTGTTATCAAGTGCTAATCATCATTTAAACACACCTAAAGGTAAGTATTTATCAAGATTTTCATGGTTTTTGATTCTTGAAGAACCCTAGTTCAATTTTCATAGAACAAGTCAAAATTGATGTTGGTTTGATGATGATATGATGTTAGTTATGTTGTATGAATGTTAATCTATGTAGGTTATGGAAGAAATCCATGATTTTGTTATCTAGTTCATACATTACCAAAAGTGGAAACTTTTCTTCATGAGAATTTATGTTTTGATAAATTATTGATGTTAAATGGATGATTATGAATACTATGAACTAGATTAGTATAATATTGATGAATCTATGATTGAAATTGAGTGATTTTTAATACCTTACTATCAATAGTAACTTTTATGCATAAGATTGATGAATTATGATGAATTGATGATGTTTATCATGTTTAGATGATTGTTATGAACTTGATTAGGTATAAAGTTGATGAATCTTTGAATGAATTGGATGTTAGATTGGTTTTGGGTGTTACTTTCCCGAAAGGGAACCTTTATTTATCTAGATCATTGAATATTGTTAATTGACCATGTTTATAATGTTAGGATCATGTTAGAATGTTTGTTGATGATGTCTAAGGTGGTAGAATGTGTTGTTTGGGTTGTATGAATACTTGATGCACAACTTTGGAAATTCAGGGTTTTATGGAATATACATAATAATGGATGGTGTATGATGACTTTATAGCACTTAAGGGTTTGTAATGCGACATACGTGAAAAACTAGTATGATAACCATGTATGATGGATTGTTGTACTTGATCAAACAAGAATTTAACTTGACATGTCACCAACGGGTCAAACGGGTCAACTTGGTCAAATGAGTCTTGTTTTCCAAAACCTTGGGTCAATGTGTTTGTTGAGCACTTAGGGTTGTTAAGCTTCTATGTACACGTACTTATGTACTTGTGTGTTCTAGGTAACCTTTGAAGGGTTGTCTTTCCACTCATCATTAGCTTGTACAATTATTCGTTTGTGCACCAGGTGAGTTCAATGCCCCACTTTTACTACTTCTCTTTTTGGGGGAGAAAGCATACTTGTTTTTAAAATGCTTTACTAATATAACATGTGTTTGGTAAGACATAGTGAGTTATACCATGGTAAGTCCTCACACTTTCGGATCCATAATTAAGGAATCTAGCGGGAAATTTTGGGTAGTACTACAGGGTCTAACAAGCCCCACCAGGGTGATCGGAAGTCAACGGGTGCAATATTGTCCTAAACTACAAACAGCGTCACAACCTGGTATGTCGTGGCAGGAGGCAAACTGTCAAACATAGTCAGCTTCGATCGCGAAATCACTATTGTTCTTTACTAATGAAATTAGACTAGCTATCTATTTCAATGCACTTGTTTATGTGTTTACCAACATTACTGCTTATGATTGATTACAAACTCTTGAACTCACCAACCATCGTGTTGACACTTTTAGTATGCTTTTCTTAGGTTGTTTCTAGCAGCTGCCCATAGGAGCATGCATGTGTCAAGCATGCTTTGTTCAAACATTATTTACTTTTAATTTAGTATTTACTTACGTATTTTGGTTTGGGCACGTGGTTTGCATAGTTTACCTTTAGTACCTTGTGTTTGGGTTATTTACAAAATGCTTCCATAACGATTTTAAAGATTTAAACTCTGATTTGTTGAAATGTTGTATATAGAGTCGTTCTGAGTAACTAATGACTGAGATCCTGGTTTGTTCACACGCCTCGCGGTAAAACCCCGCACGTGGAAATTGAGGGTGTGACACACTCTGAGTCTCAACACTCAAGTGATCAACCTTCAGGGGATAGTTACCACCCCCAGCTGCTGGACTTAAATCACCTTATTCCCAGCCTTGACTTCTATAATGATGAGGACTTGGGTTTCAGTGGGTACAATGAGTCTCTCCTTTCTTCCCGCACTCAAGGAGAATGAGTACCCCTGACTCACCCAGGTCTAGCCCACATCATATACCCACAACTGAGGTGGGTCTTCTTGAACATGTTCAGGAGATCCATATGGAAGAGGCTCTCACTTTAAAAAGTGATAACATCAGTAAGACCTCAACCATGGCAACCCAGCCTCTTGACACTTCTCTGGAAGCTATCATGATGCAGGGGAAATCTAGCAGCCAAGACTATACTGGTGATGAGGAAGAAGACTTAGGTCCAATTCTCTCATACCCAGTGATTCTTCAACTGAAGATAAGGGGAGTATGAAACATAGGGTGCACAAACTGACAAACACTTGCACCTATCTAGTTTCAAAGATAGTTCACCTGGAATCTCAGATGACTATCTGGCAACAAAGGGTCAATGACCAGCAACTTGAGATCAGAGATCTAAAGGGCCAGTTAGCTGAGAGATCCTTAAGGAGGACTCAACTAGGTCCAAAAAAACCTGTGGAAGTGATGGATGACACCCCTAGCTCACCTATGCAAGAAGGTGATGATACCAAAAAGGGGGAGAAAGTCCTCACAACCATAAAACCTGGGAGTTCCTCCCAGAGTATGGACATAAAGGAGTCACCAACCTCTCTTGCAATTGTCTAGACTCAGCAACCTCCTCAAGTCATGAACATAGACTTACTCATTCAACACTTGCTTAAGGAGGGAATTCTAAGAGCAATGTCTGCTCCCTCTGAGAATCCAATTATAGGATGGGGGTATGACACAAACAGAAGAGCTCTTGTGATCACTAGAGCTCAGGGTCAACTTGAAATCTTCAACTTCTCACACCTGAGTTTATATGAGTGCAACAATCTGATGAATCTTCCACTTGTCAATCCAAGCGAAAACAGACAAGCTGAGAGATTAGCAGACCGGATTCAAGATAGGGTGCTAGAGGAATTCAAATTAAGATCAAAATTATATAGACAGAGGATGGCAGGTGAGATCTTTGGTCAACTGGATGTTGAGGTGGACCCTGAGATTAGCTTCGAAGGGAAAACCTTGACTGAAGGCCCAGAAGTTGAGCCTATGAACCTTGAGACAGGATCTCCCTCTACACCCAGTACCCTCAGTGAGGCACCAGCTGGTGAAGGTGTCTCACAACCTCTCTCAGGCCAGGGCTTGAATGCTGAACCAAGCAATGAAGGCCAATGTTGTCTCCACCCTGAGTCACCAAGTCTTGTGGTTGACAAAGGGAAAAGGAAATTAAATCCTGAGGAGTTGGAGGAAGAGAAGAAAGAGAGGAAGAGGAAGCTGAGGGGAGAGAGTTCAAGTAGGTCCCTAGGCTTCATGGAAGCTGCAATCTGGGCTGCCCATAGGCCAAATACTCAAGAAGATGAGTTAAGGGCAGCCAGGCTTACCTAGGGACCGGGACTACAATATAGATGAACTCATCTCTCTCCCTTTAGAAGAGTTAAATGAGCTGGCTGACACTGGGCTGTCAAAGGAGAGGAGGGAGGCAGAGGATGCAGCATTGCTGCTAAAAATTAAAGAAGAAAGGAGACTGAAAAGACTCTATAAACATGCTCCTGTCCTCTCCCCAATTCAAGAAATTCCTAACACAGAGACTGTGGAACAGGCACAACCTTAGGTAGAGAAAGCTGAAAGAATAAATATGATCAACTACCTGAGTGCCACAGACTCTATCAGGCAGCTGCACTTCTTTCTTATCCTTTGATATATAGAGTTTGAATATCTCAAGCAGCTGGAGGAAAAAAGCTACAAAAGAAAGAAAAGCTACTAAGTGAGCAAGCTAAGGGAAGAAGCTTCAAGGTCAAGGGTCCATCATCCATAAAAGCCAAAAAAGTCTGAAGATAGACAAAGGATGATGAGCTTCTTGAAGCTGTATGGATTCTCTGGAAGGAGGCTTGGTCCTATGTCTCTATCCACAATGGATGAGCATATAAGGGTGATCTAGCAGAAGATCAAAAGGGGAGAGCTTATGGACTTACACTCTCCACCAGTCCAACTCAACCTGAAGTGAGGTAAAGGTTGAACCCCATTGAGACAACACACCTGAACCTAAGCTGCATCTCAGCAACTTCATCTTCTAATCAACAGCATGGTCCTCTTCTCTCTCCTTCTAAACCTATGAGAGAAGAGAACCTAACTGAGAGGGACACTACTGAACCATCTGGTGCTGAAGACCAGTCCTCTCAGTGAAAACATCAAAGAGGAGAAAAAGGATGACCAGAAAACCCCTACAAAGAAAAAGAAAACTAAGGCATCCACCTCTACACCTTAGGATGAGTCAGAACCTCCTGAGGAAGTGCATGAAAGAGGTGCTCAATCAACTCCGTCAGAGTAGAGCCTCTTGCAGTTGGAAGACCCATCGTGTCCTGGAGTTTTGCTGATAATCCAAACAGATGGTATGCCACTAAAGATCAAGGAGGTCAGGATGTCTACTTTCAGCAAGACATGCTTGCCCTTCCTTTACATGCTTGCACTTCCTTAACATCATGGACAACGGCTGTGTAAAATCACCAACGTTCCAGGATGTTAATATGTGATTAGTATAGGTCAGACCCAATACGCCTCACGCCTTCTTGACTTTTTGGCTTAAATGGGTCCCCAAGCGGTCGATCTCCCACATTAACATCTTAGATGGGCTGTAACCCTATCCACGATTCCTCTTAAATTGAATTATAGGACTAAATAATAATATTAGAGAAATAGAGAAATCTCGTTTTTGTCAGATAAGGCGAAAAAACTATGCTATTAAAGAATTAAATATCGAATAAGATCCTTGGAAAAACAACTAAAGGATTTAAAACATCGAGAAATAATAATTTCATGTGGTTAAATGTTTCAGCCATGATCCCTCGGGACAGAGGCAGAGGACGGGAAGAACTTCCTCTTATAGAGGATGATGAACAGAAAGAATTATCCATCCAATGGGTAAAAAAGCTTATAGCTATGGATGGTTCATCATATGCATCATCCTCCTCAAAACCTCATTTGATGAGAAAACTTATAAAGAGTTTTTAGCTTATAAAGCATCACAGGGACATATCCTTGAAGAAACAGCATCATATGCACAGGTCACAATAAATGAAAGTGAAGATGAAGGATGGATTAATAATCCAAAAAAGGATGTATACCCTTTTAGATCAAAAAGAAAAAAATAGAGTAATCAGCCTTGGTTTAAATCAAGAGATATTTTGATTCGGGATTCTATCCCTCTAAGACATATAAGTCTAGAATATATTATGAGGAACTTCTCAAGCAGAAATCCTGCGAAATTACTCATTATATGGGTAGTAATAAAATTATAAGCTTCATCAAAATAGTAGTTAAACATATCATATCTGTTGAAAACTGGGGAATATCTCCTTTAAAGACGGAGATTTTGCACTGAAACTAGAACTCCATTAGATATAACTATTGGGATTATTAATGCTTTTAATAAAGTATTTCTGATTGATATCGAATCACAAACGTTTGTGGTTTATAAAATACAAATTTGTTCCAAAGTATATGAATCGGATATTCGGTTTGGTTTCATAATGGTGGCAATCCATACGGTCCATCTATTGAAATTTTCATGGGAGAATCCCAATTATTTAAAACCTTATATTCTCAATGGGTGGATTTATCACCTGTTTTGATAAAAGCTCAACATGGTAACAATGTTATCGAGGGAATATTATTATTTATTAGTAGTAGTAGTTGTAGTATTAGTATTATTAGTATAGTATTATTATTATTATTAGTATTATTAGTATTATTATTATTATTATTATTATTATTATTATTATTATTATTATTAGTATTATTATTAATATTATTATTAAATTTTTATATTATTATTAGTATTATTATTATTACTACTATACTACTACTTAATACTACTAATGCTACCGCCGTTGCTTCGCAACAGAGCTGCTGTTATAGCATTCAAGAGTTATTGGTGGCTTCAATTGCTTTCAAGGGCTATTAGGAGTATTTTAGTCAAAACAATTATAAAATAAAAAAATCAGCCCTACGTGGGAGGTTTAGGTGTTCAGTCTCCTTTGATAATCAGTATACGATTTGAATTACTAGGAATGATAGGTTAGCATTTCTTTTATTTCTTCAAGAAAAGTATCTCTGATGTCCTATTATATAAAATAAAATATAAGTATAACTACTTAATATGGACTCATTTCTAACATTTAAAACAAACACCAAAAAACTATATACAAATAAACAAACAAGTCATATGACACAAACTATATGAATCATAACCATAAAAGAAAGATTATCATAAAGTATAACAATGAACAATATAACCTTAACTATCGTTGAATAGTAATCATAAAACATTAATCATCATAACCATAATAACTTCAAACCAAAGAAATCTATGTTTAATAATAGACAAATGTAACATGATTACTAAACCAAAATACGTGACAAGATTGAGTCATTGAGTCAAATCATAGCTATAATTATCAAAAGAGGCTAAACGTATAAAACCAATCATGTGAGTTTGTTCTTATTTTGTAATCTTTTGGCTAAAATAACTCTCATATTGGAAAGTTAAGGAAAAAAGTTAACCACATTAGTAAGGTGTAGTCAACGGTATTCAAATAACAATTTTAGTGAAACCTTTGGATCCAAATGACATAATTTAAATTTGAACTCAAAATGACAATTTCTATGAAACCCCACGGATGTAAATACATTTAAGTCAAGTTTAGTCCTTTTAGGAGTAAGGGCAAAATAGTCATTTTTGTGACAACTGACCAGAAACTCACTCGATTACTCTGGCCAATGCGTAGACAGTGATGGAACACACCATGTAACGCAATTTTCGGGACAAAAATTCTTTCAATATGGGGATAATGGACATCCGGTAATTTCCGTTACCAAACTCCGTTAGTTCCGTTAGTCTGCATACACGTGGTGAGCACACACTAGTTGTCGTTGAACGTTCGTGACTTAATAATAATTAAAAATGATTATCTGATAATAACTTGGTTAATAATGTTGATTATTATTTGTAGTTATGTGATTTGTGAAATTAGATATATATTTGTGAATTTTATCTTGTAACGTGTCAACGTGTTATATTTATTTCATGTATTTTGTTATTAGTGGAAAATATACAGATTATTATGTTGGTTAATAATACTTGTACTTTATAGTTAAAGATTGTTAAATAGTATTAAAAGATCAATTTTACAAAAGGTGATTAAGGAGGATTTATTTTGTAATTACCATTTAATATATACCAAAAACTAAACCCTAATCCCCCTCCCCGTCACCTTCGGCCCGCGACACCTCCCACACACACCCACGCTTCGATTTGATCAAAACAACAAGCAAGCATCAATTTTGGCTAGTTCCAAGTGTTTCTAACGTGTAACAAGCATCAATTCTTGGTATACACGATAAAAGGTTTAGATTTTATGGTTTTTCATGGTTTTTGGGTGTTGGCCTAAACCCTAGTTTGAATTTGATGATGAATCTCGAATTTTGTGTTGTTTGATATTGTATGATGTTAGTTAGATTGTATTGATGTTAGTTTACGTGGATTATACAAGAAATTCGTTTGTTTTGATGCGTTGTTCATACCTTACTAATAATAGTACTTTTGTGCATGAACTTGATGATGTTGATGATAGATTGATGATGTTATGATGTTAATGATGTTATGAACGTTGGGTTATGATTATTATGCAAGAAATCCTTGAATTGATCATGTAGTTCATACCTTGCTATAAGTAGAAACTTTTGGATATGAGATTGGTGAATTATGATGATTAATGATGTTGAACATGTTTAACATGATAGTTATGAGCTTGAATAGGTATTGTGTTGATGAATTCATGATTGAATGAGCATCCATTGATTTTGGGATGTTACTTCCCAAAAAGGAAACTTTATTTATCTAGAACCTTGGATATGGTGAAGTGGGCATGTTCATGATGTTAGGGTTATGTTAGAATGTTATTGATGGTGTCTAATGGGGTGGAATGTGTTAATTGGGTTGTATGGAACGTGATCGGTCAATTGGGAAATTTGGACTTTATTGATTATTCATGATGACGATCGTCATACACGCGTGCGGAAATTAGGATTGGCAGGGTTTAGGCTCTGAAGTCGTGAGTGGCTTCATTTGGCATGTTGTGCATGATTAGACTTTATGTATGATGTACTAGTTATGATGTAATTATAACTATGTAGAGCATGTTGACTAATTGAGAGTTGCATGAGTTGTATGATAATCTAAGTTGTATGATGACCTTGGTAGAACAAGTGGTTGATGAAGTGATATACGTGAACAACTTGTATGATAACCATGTATAATTGGTGAGTTGCTATGCTTGATTAAAAGGGATTTCAATTAATATGTCACCAACGGGTTCAAACGGGTCAACTGGGTCAAATGTGTCTTGTTTTCCAAAACCTTGCATCAATGTGTTTATTGAGCACTTAGGGTTGTTAATGATTTTGTGTACATGTACTCATGTACTTGCGTGTTCTAGGTAACCTTTGAAGGTTGTCTTTCCTTCTTTCTCAAGTTAGCTTAAATCATTCGTGTACAAACCGGTGATTCATGCCACACTTTATTTTACACTCTCTTATGGGGGAGATAGCATACTCGTCTGAACACGCTTATTGATTATAAGTTGTGAAGTGTAATGTAGTGCGATATACTATGAAAGTCCTCATACTTTCAGATATTTAATATTGGAACTAGCGGGAAATCGTTGGGTAGTACTACTGGGTTTGACAAGCCCCACCTGTGCGACTAGAGGTCAAACAGGTGCAATATTGTCCTAACACATGGTGTCATGACCTAGAAGTCGTGACGGGAGGCAATCAAAACGAAACACTGTCATCTTCGATCGCGAATCCCTATGATTATACTTGTGAATTTAGACTAGCTATCTAATTTAATTCACTCTTATGTTTATAACGTTATGTTATGTTTTACGCAAACTTTGAACCACCAAGCATTGGTGTGACTCTTTTAGTATGCTATCTTAGGTCATGATTAATGAAAAGCCTAGGAGCACTCACAGGTCAGCATTTGTGGGTCGCATTGTTGGGAACATTTGTTGGTGCTATTGGAATTATTGTGTATTTTGTTTTGAACACGGGGGTGCGTTTTGCGCATTTTACATTACATTACATTACTTTGGTTTGTCTTATTTATTGAAACACTTCCACACTATTTTAAAGTTCTAAACTCTGATTGTGCTTGAATGTTTCATATAGAGTCGTTCTGAGTAACTAATGACTGAGATCCTGGTTTGTTACAAGCCTTGCGGTAACCCGCACGTGGATTTTGAGGGTGTGACAATTTTGTTTAAAACTAAGTGAAAATTTTAACTTTAGTTAATGGAAATGATAGAATACATGAAAATTTTCAAATAAATGATACTTCGGTATCCTTTATTAAATTTTAAGGACATGACCTATAATTTTGATAAACATAAAAGTTAATATTTGTAATTTACTCAAATATTTATAAATACAAAAAAAATGTTTCTTAAAACGAATTTAAGTTTCTCTATAATTGTTTTATTATCATTAAAAACAAATGTTACAAGGTTGTTTTTAATAAAAAAACTAAAATATAGGATCTGTTGGTTGGGGTGTATATGCAAAAACCAAAGCATAAAACAGGGATTGTTGTGTTGTAGAACTTGTCCCACATAGGTGGGATGATCAAACTTAAGTCGCATATAAGCAGTACTATTCTAAGATGTTTGTTTCCTATTAGAGGCACAAGTAGTGCCCCATGTACCAGTTAATGTGGATTATGGCATCAGCGATGGGCACAATGTGACGCTTTGAGTATTCACTCCACTTTGGATGCGAAGAGAGATTTTGTTACTATCAAGGTTTGAATGCGTTGTTGATGATGTCTTTAGTTGATTCTGATGATATCAACACCTGCCCTCGACCTTAGACAACTTGTAAGCTACTACGATATGGAACTTGTTATCGAGGTTTTGGTACGAAGTTCATAACTTGTAAGCTACTACGATGTTGGAACTTGTTGCTAAGGATATCAACGATTGGTCTACCTACCTACATGCTACCTAGTTCAAAGTTTCATGGACCAGAGTTGATAACTTCATACTAAAGTAAGACTTACAATTGATCATGACAATTACAACCGAGATGAGTACCTGGGTTATCACTTTTCAATTACGAATAAGCATTTGTTTTGATTCATGCATGGTACT
>JACCIY010000290.1:0-27500 GCA_025506505.1 Flaveria sonorensis
TTGGTGGATGATTTTGATGCATAAAATCATTTTCCAATTTCATGGGGAACTACTTGTGGGAGGATATGGTTAAGGAATTAGATAACTTCTTTTTAAATCATAAAGACAAACCGACATAAAATGTACAAATGAATTTTTCTCTAAGTGGTTTCGTGTGGCATCCAAGGTAACTTACTTTAAATTAAATAATGTATATATATTTAAAAATTGTAAATTTGCAAATTTATAACGTATGTTTAGCAGATATATGTATGGATACTGAGACCTGTGAATGCTCTTAATTCACAAAGATTACACCTTACGTGTTCCGAGATGTTTTAGTTGGGGTGTGACTAGGGAATTGATTGGGTTCATTCTGGCAGTCGAGGTATTTAGAAGTTTCGAAGAGGCTTAGAAGTTTCGGTGATTTGATATTTACTAAACCGAAGATATTTTTATATTATAATATTAATAAAATTACTTTACGTTTGGTTTTTACAACCTAATTTTTTGCCCAAGCGAACAGATTTTACAATTGTTGAAAACAATTATAGGCACGGTATATAATGTTTCAATTGTTAAAGTTAAACACTTGTATTAACAAAAAATTTGAATGACTTTATTGCTTTGTAGGCGTAGGAAGCGAAACATTTAAAAATGGGCAAAGATATTCTATCTCAACTTGACGTAACTTTTTATATATTATGATTTTTCTAATTATATAAAAAATACAATGGTTAATAGATGTACTTGTTGTAGGGATCAAATTTAGAAAGAGAAAACGAGAGGACTTGGATGAGCATAAAAATACAGAAACCATGGTACGCTCAGAGGTAAATTTTTAATTTTTTCCTTAACTATTGTAGGTTGCAGCCTATAAGTACTGTTTTAAGCCCGTATGGCAGGCTACAACTCATAAGTATTGATTTAAGTATTGTATAAAGACCATAGGCTGTTTTAGTTAATAGGTTGTTTATGTTATAGTTCTATCAGTTTTTAAATCATTAGGGTGTTGAAATTGTTAAGAAGTTACTTGATGAGCCGGTTGATGTTGAACAAACCTCTCGTGTTAAAGAAAACACTATTGATGGTAATAAGGTGGTAGTAATTTAGATTTATCAAGTGGGCTGTTTAATTACATGTTACTAAAAAGTATATTTTGTTCTCAGGCTACCTCTCCTGTGGTGAACAAAGTTGGGTTATGGATGAAAAGACCGTCTGCAATAGTGTTATCGCTTCATGACTTATAAGAACATGCACCGTCAAGGGATAAAAAAGAGTGACTCGGGGAGGTTACCAATGCAAGCAAATCATTTTGGAAAAATTACTACAACGCCGATGTGGAGTGTCCGTTAACCCTTACCAATGGGATTTGTGTGATATCAAGTTTTGGCAAAATCTTTTGCAGTTGAGAGGTTCGGCTTGTTGGAGTATTCTAACTTTTTGTTGGTTGTTGTTTTTTAAAACATCTTTGGCCATGGACTACATATTTATATTATTCTAGAACACAAGATGATACATGGAGTTTCTCCCTTCTTGGTTTTTAGTGCACTTATAGGAGGGTGGACGCTTGAGTACTTACTATGATGAGAGTGAACAACCATACTCGAAAATAGAAACTGTAGATAAAGTTTTTAATATTTAGCAAATTTGTTAATTGGTCTTTTTTTTTGAACGGCATGTTAGTAGTTAGTTGTTAGTATCACCAAGTTAGTAATATTCGTCAATGCCAGGTCTACGTTCCATCAAAATTCCAAATTTGCATTGATTTTAGTATCCTTCGACCTCAAAGACGTATGAGGGCTGAAACCCATCAACTGACAATGTAGGCTTAAGCCCGTAAAAGATATAGGCTTAAGCCCGCTCGTAATAGATATGGGCTTAGCTCGTAACAGATATGGGCTTAAGCCGGTAATAGATATAGGCTTAAACCTGTACACTTATATAAAATTTTCTTATTTGCTAAAGTTGTATTTAGCGTGAGAGTATCGACGGATAAAGGCATGGTGCTGCAAGCCGATCGTTTGCTGGACTATAGCAATCACACTTTCGGTATTTGGTAGTGGTACGTGGGTATTTTGAGAGTAAAGGGCTCAATATGTTCGATTGTCGTCCTTTTACAAGGCTTTACCCAAGAAAAGTGCCTCAACATGTCGGATATTTGGATTGCGGAGTGTGGATATGTATATTTATTGAGAGACTAATAAAAATTAAGCCGTTATATGTTGAAAGAGAAAACACTAAGAAAACAAGTAAAGACTGGTTTCAAGAATTTGCTAGAATATGTAATGATCTTATTGTACCGTAAGATAAACAGAAGTAGTTAGCTTTGCTATAATTTGATATGATGGGTTATTTAATTGTAGTAAAACATAAACACATGTATACATAAAATACAAATTATAAAATACCCAGTATAAAGTCAATAAATTACTATCTACTAAAAGTAATTCAAATCATATGAAAACCATTGAGTTGTTTCTGTAACAAATTCTCTAAAATCTTTGACAACTATGTTTACCGGTTCTGGTTGTCTACTGCATGATCTAGTTTTTGATATTGTTGAAACTTAGGATGGTATAGGGCTAGTAATAGTACATGCATCACGATGGTGAGCCTTCTCCTAGCATCTACTACATGATAACGGGGTTTTTTCTTCGCCTCGAGAAAAAAATCGTTTATTTTCACGAGGACAGTCGGCTAGCTAGTCTTTTATCCATGTGTGGTGGTTTAACAATCATTAAGTCATTAGTATCTCAAATTTTGATTCGTTTGGCAATGGAAAAATAACTCCATTTGTATGTTTGTAACAGTTGTTTGAAAACCACTGCATTGCCTAATGGCTATAGTCAGGTTATTTTAAGTATCTAGTAACTACAATTACGTGACCACATGACAGACCAAACAACTGCCATTTCCTACAACTGCATGTTTGATTTTTTAGATTCACTAAACATTTCCCAAATCAATCTAGCACTTCATAGTTGACCGCGTTTATACGTACAGGTAATGGTCCAATTTACACATTTAGAAACTCTTCTACTGATACTATCTTCAGCCCATGCATATAGTGAGTAATTTTGTTTTTTTCCTACGAAAAAATAAAAAATTAGATAAGTATATCATTAAAATTATAGAATTCAAAACTATATTCATAAAATTACCTCCAGCCTGGCAACATTCAAAATACCATTTCTTAATCGATTCACGAAAAAATTGAAGCAGCTACGCTATGGGTGGTTTTCTAGAATTCCGAGATAATGCATTAACCGACTCGACACTATTTGATGCCATAACATTATAACGTGGTGAATAAGTTCTCACCCAATTACTCACACCAACAATATTACGAGTGCATTGAAACCATGTTCAAACTCAGGTTCGTATACGCTATACAAATTCTCCACCATATGTGCTCGTGTTTCTTGGCCCTTAGCGACTTTAAACGTAAGTACCTCTTTAAATGCCGAAAGCATAGTCCATTATGTGCATCCGGAAACATAGTCCTAACAACCAGGTCAATGGAAGCAGCTCTTTCAGATATTATCACTAATTCTAAATTATCTCCAATATAATGTTTAGTGTTAATAAGAACCACGCCCAACATTCACCGCTCTCTGACTTGCTAAGATTGTACGCAACATGCAATATCTGATTGTTACCGTCATTACCGATCGCTAAAGACATTGTTCTTTAAAATGTCATTTCAGATGAGCCCCATCAATAACAAGTAACGGTCGTAAGTAATTCCTAAAACTTTGTACTTGAAATTGTTAACATGTACTGTCAAAATATGGCATAAAACATGTACGACTAATATATAATTTTTTTTTTATTAAACGCAACACCTATGAAAACAAAAACATTTCAAAGCGACTGCTATCATTTGTTAAAATATGAGTAATAGTCCCTAGGTTGGCCGTTTCTAGATTATGATAATAAATTGGTAATAAACCGAATGAATCATTGGCAGATCCTGCAAACATCTCGAACACATAGCTTTTTCATGACAAGCTTGCATTTATGAAATATCTACATTATATTTCTAACCAACATCTTTCATGATCTCTTTTCCACGGTATACACGCCCACTAAGAAAACAGGTAATTAAAGACTGGTTTCAAGAGTTTGCTAGAATATGTAATGACCGTATTGTACCGCAAGAGAAACAGAAGTAGTTAGATTTGCTATAATTTGATATGATGGGTTGTTTATTGTAGTAAAACATAAACACAAGTCGGCTCAACCAACCCCATAGGCCGAAAACTATCTAGAATGTCCCGGCTAAGCCTGTATCTACGCTCAAATTTACCGGCTTAATAAGCCTAACGTGTCTTACAGGCTCGTTGGCATGTAACTATGTCGTCCTGTAACTTTACACGTGGCGTGTTCCTAGCCTACCACGAGTGGAATCACCTTTCTCTTAGTGCAGGAGCCTTGCCATCGTTCTTTGACTATGAGCAGCTCACCAAAAGCATTCCAGGCCAATGATGATGAATAGGTGAAACAGTCATGTCATCGTTTGTTTTTAATGGCATTTTGGATAACTGACGGGTCACTAGCCCACCCGATTATATCCATTACTCGAGTATGGAACCTTAGGACTCTAGGCTGACACGTCCCCAAAGAAAAGCTTGTAGATTAATCCGTCTCCATCAGCCCTGAACATGAGACCACCCTTATGAGGAAACGCACCTTAAGTGAGAAAACCTTTTGCCCATCCTGGAACCCTTATTTTTGTTACATGTGAGATTTGAATCCAAAACCTCCCTATTTTAATAAAGTTTTTGATAGCCCAACTCAATCACTTGAGCCGATGATCATTGGTTCATGTTTGTGGGTAAAACATACCATTGGGCTGCTGTAGTATGTTTTCTTTTTCTTTTGTATTATTTTGCAAGTTTTTCTTCAAGTACTAATCATAGATCATATAATTTAGTAGGTAAATAAAGATTCATAGGTTTAATAAATATAACACATCTAAACATAATAAAAACTAATCAAGTCTTTTGCTAGATTTTACATCTTGTAATATAGTTAAGCACAGAACTTACGCAACTTCACAATATATATTAAACTAAGAACGAACCGGATCTTGAACAATTCAATAAAATTAAACTTATCTTTGATTTTTTTATGTTTCAAGCTCCTTTGCACTTCAAATTTAACTGAAAAACTGACAAATTGCACTTAATTGAGCTTGGATAATTCAATGAAAATTTGACATGTTTGTTGTCTTTTTGAAATCCGGCTATTCAAAAGGCATTTTGATCTTTATTATGTTTATGTGAGTCTACCATACGAAACTTGAGCATCCCACAACTCCATGAGTGTACCTAAAGGACTAAACATGTGCACCACAAGGTTACTTAGGAGTGTTCAAAGTCCGAATTTCGGATATTCGAAAATTTCGGATAGTAGAAATCACTATCCGTATCCGTATCCGAAATTTCGGATACGGATTCGGATATCCGAAATTCATATTTTATTTTTTTCATATTTTTATTTTTTAGTTTTTTTTACAATAACTAGTGTTATTCACCGTGCGCGCGTTGCGCGCATAACAGATCAGTTAAACTGAGGATTAAATACACGCATATTGTCCTATCATCACGTTCTTACCATCGTATTTTTTTTTACAGAGCTGCTATCTGTTTTAAAATACGAACTTAGCCAAAGGTGCATGATTGTTAAACAAATATAATTTACCTCAAAACACATAAACAAAACCAAATTAAAGCCATATAAAATAATTACTTTTAAAAAAGCACAAATTCGGCTATAACACGTTAATTAATATATATGTTAACAACGCAACCAAAAGAAAAACAATATTATTTCAAAAATAAGAACAATTAGACTCAGATCCGGTATTAGGTTATCATGGCTGCAAATCAGGTTGCAAATGTAGAATACTACACATGCCCTCACTGATATTGCCACGCCAAACAACCATCTTTTACCACAGTCATCATAGCAATGCTTACAACCAATGAGGTCCGCAATCATAACCGATTCAGTGACGTCTCATGGAAACAATCATCGATGTACCATAGCCACCATCATCAATAAACCGAAACGAATCAATGCAAGACCCTAATGACTTCAAACAATCAACGAAAACTAACACAGGGACATGGGTCTCAGATTACATGTCGTAATCATCATCGACTTACGAATACCAGAACATGCACCACCGCCACAGACCAAAAATAAATATTAAGGTTCAAGGGCGACTTGTCCATCATCATCGTTCGATAACCAGAACCAAGATTGAGGGTTTAGATTAGAAATACCCAAAACAAAATCCCAATCAGAAGAAAAACAACAACCAAGCATGAAAAACCCATAGGTCCAACAAACTATTAGGGTTAATTGAAACCCTAACTCTCAGATGAGCTTTCGCACATCATCACGGAGCCCAGGATAGTTAGAAACCAATCGCCGACCAGACCTCAACCAAAACAGGAGGCAGGGTGGCAATAGGCACCACAACCATTGCAATGATTTAAACCACGGTTGAATCGAGTAGATCCGAAAACAGTCGGCTTTAAACCTACCGAAAAGAAAGTTACCGGGGAGAGAAAGCAGCGCCACCGCCACCATCGCCATGCTCCCACCGCCATCGCCATAAAGAAGCTCTGAAACGGCCATAAACGGCCCGTACCACAACGATTGGCACCGCGAATGATGAAGGGGAAGCTGGGGCGACAAGCCTAACGCCGGGCGGTGGCGACAACCGCGGGGCCAAGACCACAAACCGTCGGAGTGCAACCGCCTCCATCGCGCCAATCTAGTGGGAAACGGAAGGTTCCCTACTGCCATCGCCATCGCCATCGTCATCGTCATCGTGACAACAACGAATCAACCGCAACCAGTAGAGACGATAGGCGGCAGAGATGTTAGGCGGCACACGGAGCCGAAGTTGGGTTACTCTCTCCTCCCTTTTCCTCTCTCTATAAACATGTTTGGGGAGGAGTAAAAAGCAAAGTGGAAAAACTAATGTGGCCAATCTAGAAACTAAAGTAACGTTCCTGTTCATCACACTTGCATATTTAACATATAGGAGAATTAGACATATGCTATTATAAAAATAATATAAAAAACGAATTCATATCATAAAAATCTCAATATACACTAAAAAATCTCAATATAAAGTAAAATATGTCTCAAATTTAAAAAATAAATTTTTTTTTAGTTTTCGGATAATCGGATATCCGAATATCCGAAACTTTTGAAAATCACTATCTGAATCCGAATCTGAATTTTCGGATATCCGAAAATTCTGATATTTCGGATTCGGATTTTCGGATCGGATTCTCGGATTCGGATATTTTTGAACACCCCTAAGGTTACTCGTAGTATAGAATGACTCAATCTATTGCATGGCCTAAGGCAAAACTAAAACTTCAGACCCTTATATAAAAAAGTAATTCTAGCTAACAACCGTCATACTTTTGAAACGAATTAAGACCGACTATAATAAAGTGAAATATAGGTTATGAAGCTAAAAACCTATATGTGTGTGTGAGTGAGATATATTACAAAAAGAAAATATATAATTAATAATAGAAAGAGGTTCAAATACAAAGTGTATTTTTGCTACAAAGTGTGAGAAGACACAATGATTAAAAAAAATCACAAAAAAAATGATATCTCACAATCTAAATCGAATTTCAAAAAAGTAATTCCGAGCTTTTGTTCCCCTAGCCGTCCTCACTAAGAAAAAAAATAAACAAAAAATAAAAAAAAATTAATGTTTTTTATTGTGTTATTTATGAAAGACAAAATGATGTCATTGTGTCATTATGAAAGACACAATAACATCATTGTGTCATAAAAGACACAATAATTTTTTTTTTATTTTTTTTATTTTTTTTTGAAAGAGGACGACGAGAGGAACAGAGACTCCGAAGTACTTTTTTGAAATTCGATTTAGATTGTGAGATATAATTTTTTTTGTGATTTTTTTAGACTTATTGTGTCTTCTCATACAAAAGGGTAGCCAGTTAGTATCTTTCGTTCCAAACGATCTGTTGGCTAACTTTCCATGAGTTTAAGTGGTTGTAAATTTTTTGACTAATAAAGTAAACTGAGATCACATTTTAGTTTTAAAAGAAGGATTGCTTATATGTGTTTTCTATGCTAATAGTGTATGCCACGTGTTCACGTTTTCTTTTATTTCCATATTGTTGCTCTTACCTCTTGTATAACAGTATCGTTTTACTCTGCCCATGTCTTACCAAAAAGAACAAGAGAACTAGCGACAACGCGCCTATTTTGATGTGAGTTTTTTGCACGGCTCAACGCCGCCGCCGCAAACAACCCCCATATACACAGAGGGTAACCAACTAGTTAACCAACAAATATAGATTTATTATTCATTTAGAGAGTTGATTATAACTATAATATAAAATACTAGAGTGTTGTTTAAAATTCAAATAAAACTAAAAGGTTTAGTTTGTACTTCACCTTAACTAAAAGGTTTAATGTGAAATTACTGATTGTATTGTATTGTCTTCTCTTCTTTAACCCCTCTGCAACCCACCCTGGCAACCTGTTTATTTAAATTTTGTGGATTTATAATTTATGTATCTTAAAACAATATTGTTTGACAAAGTAAATAAAAAATGGGTTCAACTAATGATATTTGTCTTAAGTTATCATAAGGGTAACATGTCAAAACAGGTTCCGATGAAAACATATTGTTTTAGTAAAAGATCATATTAGGTCGGGTCAGAACCATCAACACATTATTAACCAAATTGCGTGATAGTAAATCACACGATTCGCTTTGTCTCAGTTGAAGTACCCAGCAAAAATGATGAATGTCTCGAGCCACCAGTTTCTCAAACCAGGTCACCATGAATTGATCGATTCGCTTTATCCTTTTGCTTAGAGAATCTTGACCCGTCAAAACCTGTTTCGATTGTGTTTCTTGCCGCTATTGGGAAGTCAATCTGATGAAAAACAACCAACATCTATGGTGAATATTGAAGAATACATGCAACTGTTGATCACTATGACATAATTGTCTAACAAACAAGTAATGAATACAACTACAACACTTATGTTTCCAAACATTGAATCAAGAAAATACTATATACCAGATTGACATTTAGCTGCAAAGTTAAAACAGTAACTTCAAAGCTTGACAGCTAGTAAACCAGCAATGATGAATGTGCCTTTACAAGCTTTCCTCCTCTACCATAAAATAGCGTGGGATTTGGGAGATGATGGGCCAGTACTTGCCTTTTTTACTACTACACTTCTTTTTCAGTTCTGGGTGACAACGATGTACCTCTAAACTTGAAAGTGAAGGGAGTAGTGTCTCTGGCAGATCTTTTAGCTTTGGGCATTTGCTAATATAAAGTTCTCTAAGGCAGGTGAGGTGATGAAGTCCCTCTGAAAGTGATTCCAACTCTGTAAAAACCGATATACTTAGAGTGGTTAGAGATGATGGAAGAAGAAAAGATGATGAATTCGTATCTTCTTCCGGAGTTGCAAATGAAACCAATCTTGAATTTTCACCTTTTAACCACAGTGCACCAAGTGAGATTGGGAAATTTTGTATCCCCCACTCTGAAATGGGCTTCTTTAACTGTCCAATTGCTAGAGAACTTAAATTAGGAGGCCACAAACCACATGGAAAGTAGTAATCCATACTCGGACAATTAGTTATATGCATGACTTTTAGAGAACCGAGACTTTGCAAATGCTCATAAGGAAATGACTTCAGATTCTTACAATCATATATGTAAAGCTGTCTCAAGCAAAGACATGGAAAAAAACCATAACCGTTATGTGGAATGGATTCTATGTTATCACAGTTCCATATCGTTAAGTTGGTGAGATAAACTAAGCATCCTTCAGGAAACAAGCTCAAATTGGGTATTCCGAAAATATTAAGATCTTCAAGTGATGACAAGAAGTTGTTGAGAAGCCAACTTACCTCCATGTTATCACATCTAGAAATGGAAAGCTTTTTCAAAGTGGATGGGAGGTCATTCGTTGTTGGGAAGGTCAAGGATGTAACAGAAGGGCAATCCTTAATAGTCAAGCTCTCAATGCTCTTTGGACAGTTGTAACTCTCTAGACCTGGACAATATTCGATTTCCACTCGTGTAAGACGTTCCATGCTAATCATCATATTCTCATCTTTCTCTCCTATTGATAGCAAACTAGCACACTCTCGTAATTCCAACCTTTGTAAATTCACAAGAATCTCGCATGTCATTGCTTCTGATTCCCACAAGTAAGTGATTTCATTACAATTAGAAATGCTTAAACCATTAACTACTTTAAGACGCTCTAAATCCTCTGTATGAAGCTTAGTAAGTCCTTTAATATTATCCATGTCCAATGTATAAATTGATGCCGAAACACCGACCATGCTTCTTAGCACCGCTAAAGGACATCCTTTTAGACGTAAAACCTGAAGTGACGGAATTGACGCGATTGCCACTGAATTTAGATTCGGACAAGCAGTCATAGATATTTTATGAACACGAGGAAATGCTTCACCTTCATCACCACCACTAGTTGACCATTCCTCCCAGCCTATCATATCCGAAAAACTTAAATCTTCAAGCGATGGAAATGCAACACCATGGCAAGAATTATAAGGTCTAAGAATCTCGAAACCCAGCCTCTTCAACCCATCCATGCTTGCAACAATTAATGTTTTAAGTGATGGAAGATGTCCAAGTGTTGGTAAATATGTACAACTTCTACAACCATGTAATATAAGGTCGGTTAAGCAATCAAATGTAGGATCCCCCACCCAAGTAGGAAACTTTGTTCCATTGTAGTACTTGATCTCGAGTTCACTCAATTTCTCAAAAGGCCTTAACCCATTAAGTACTTCGTATGCAGTTGTTTCATTACGAGAATCATCAAACTGCTTATCACTCCATTCCATCCGCAAATCACAGATACCCTTCTTTTGATGTAAATTTGCCTCTTTTGCGTGTACTGCATCCTTCACTTCGTGTAGCCCCTCAATTGAAATTTGACCCCGAAGATGCACTAGGCCCTTCAGATCGGACATTCTACACTCACTAGCTCCTCCAATAATGACCTTGGATAGAGTTTGTAGACTCGTCAATCCACCAAGTCCTAAAGGCATCTTGTTTAAATTTGGCGTATGAGCGATGCCAAGATGTCGTAGGTTTATTAACTTTGTAATACTATTTGGCAAACTAGATAAGTTAGAACAATAATACAACAACAAACTCTGTAAATTATGAAGGTTACCAACTTGTTCGGGTAAACATGTGATATTAGTGTTGGAAAAATTGAGGTATCGCAGATGCTTAAGACTACCAACGGATTGTGGTATCTCTGTAATACTATAACCAGCTAAGCTTAACACCCTTAGGAACTGTAGTTGCTGAGTTAGCTCGATAAGAACCTTGTTCGATACATAGTATCCTCTATATAACCATATAACTGACACGGGTAAGAAAGTTCTGAGGTGTCTAGCTCTTTGTATTACTTTGAAGTTTTTGCCTGCTCCATAACATTCTTGACGAATAAATGAAAGGTGGTGAACCTTCTGTAAAGCTTCATGCATATTGTAATTAACATTTGTCTTCTCATCCAATATAATAAAGAACTCTCCTCCAACACTCCTCGCCAAGTCAATTATCAGGTCATGCATTATATATCTTGATTTATATTGTTGAAAAAACGACCTCGACACTAGTTCATTAAAATACTCACCGCCTAAAATCTCCATTGGTTTGTCTCCATTTGGCTGATCCAAAAATCCTTCAGCCATCCACAATAAGACCAGATTATCCTTTTCAAACATGTAATCCTTTGGGAATAAGCTACAATACGCGAAGATTTGCTTCAAATGCGGTGGGAGATCATAGTAACTTAGCCTCAAAGCGGGAAGAATCTCACTTCTATTATCTGAATTCCATATCTCATTATTCAGGAGCTCCTCACATTCTTCGTAATTGGATTTCATTCTAAACAGCCTCCCAAGTGTTCTCAATGCCAAAGGCAATCTACCACATTTTTTGATGATATCTTCACCATGCATTTGAAGTATTCGATTCACATCAGAATCCGGCTCACTTGATGCATGTTGAGCAAACAAAGATAGAGCTTCTCGGTGTGACAAAAGTTCGAGAGGGTAAGTTTGAATAGAGTCCATCACCAATGCAACCATGGTCTTCCGTGTTGTCACAAGAACTTTACTTCCAGGAGACCCTACATAAAAAGGGCGTTGGAGGAGTTCCCACTCGTTATATATTTCGTTCCAGACATCGTCTAGAACAAGTAGAAACTTTTTGTTTGAAAGTTTTTCAGAAAGTGCCACTTGAAGACGATCTAGATTAGCAAAATCTTGGTTCCCTCCACTTATAGCTTGAAAAATTGACTTGCTAATGTTTAACACATTAAACTCATCAGATACAGAAACCCATGCCATGAGATCAAAATGACCCTTCACTTTCTTATCGTTGTACAAAAGTCGAGCAAGAGTGGTTTTGCCAATCCCACCGAGACCAACTATGGACACAACTTTGAAATTTTGAGTCGGACTACTTGAGGATTCACTGTCCAATAGCTTCCTCAATAATGCTTCTTTATCATCTTCACGACCTACAATTTCGGACTCATTAACCAGCGAAGTTTCCTCCAACCGTCTGCTACCAGCTCTATCTCTATGTGAGCTTTCAACATTAACATTCAGACCCAAAGGATTCTTCTCCTCAATCAGATCATGTAATTTGGTTGTAATCCCATCTATCTTAGAACTCATCTTATGACCATACTTAAGATCATGGAATTTGTTTGGAATGAACTTTAACACCTTACTTGTGTTTCTGCTGGTGGATGGAGATGACTCCTGATTCAACCGGCGACGTGTAGCTTCGGTGGTCAAATCATCAAGTACATCATCAATTTCATACGCCAGATGCTGAAGCTTGTTTAGCCAGATTTCAACAGATCTTTCTCTTATATGCTTATGACCTGCATCGACAAGCACAGCTTGGATGAGGATCAAAGTGTTTCTCCACTTTTCGAGCTCCGAATAGATTCCTGCACAGCGAGCCAGCCTGATCAAGTCAGCAGAAGTCAGCTTCTCGAACAACACAGTGATGAATGCTCCGATAAAGAGTTCAGCGACAGCCATGAGAAATTTGAAAATGGAAATTAAGTTTCTTTGTTTGTTTCTTGGTGAGTTCTGAATTCAGATCGATACAATTAAAATGGTTGGGATGAAAGCAAAAGGGTCAACTGATTGATTGAATTATGTGATGTCTTCCACTGCAAATAGAATACAACTTGAGGCGTTGAGGTATTTTAATATTATATATCATCATCAAGTTTTGACTGATTCATGTATAATATATCCGTTGGAATGTCTGTTTGTTTGTTGGTGCATGGGTTTTAGTTTCAGATGCAAAATGATAACGTAAATGGTTTGATTAAAATTGTATAAACAAAGTGGATTTCCATGTGTTTTACACTGCAAATAAAATACAGATTGATTCCTTGAGGTATTTTGATATTATATATATCATCATTATCAGTTTGCTACTTGTTTTACCTGATTATATGATTTATATATTTGCTACTTGGTTAATATAAAAGTTTTTTATTCTATAATCTTCTTGCTATTCAAAAGAATAATCTGTATTCAATTTCAAATAAAATACTGATTGATGCCTTGAGGTAGTTTATATTATATCATCATCATCTTTAATTTAACTGATTTGTTTATATGCTACTTGTTTAATATTAAAAGCAATAACAAATTTAAATCCTTTCTCCATCATTTTTGGTTTTAAAATTCTTTTATGTTTACCTTATAAAATGTTTAAGTACACCCGTTTAATTGATATATGCAATGATAATAACGGTTTATTTTGCCTTAATTTCATTGCTAGTGATCACTCATTTTTTTACGTTGTTTGCTACCAAATAATATGATGTTGGTAGTAGCTCAATAATTATAGTAACTAATAAGCGTAAGTATTTCATTCTAAAAGCCTTTATGGTTTAAAGAAGAAACATAGTTTAAATGATGAATTTGAATAGTCTAAATTTTATAGGGTTCCCAGGCAAAATTTCATGTATAAGATTTTGAAGTTCCCTTCGTCGGTAGATGCCCGACGCTACTAAAATTAAACTTAAAAGCTACAAGTCTTCATCTTCAAATATGAAGGGAGAGTAATGCTTCAATAGCAAAGATGAATTGCAACTACAATTGGGAAAAAAATGTGTTGCTCATTGCTTTAAGTATAAAGTTGACACATCAACAAAGCAAAGGTTTGAAGCACATGTCGTAACAAAGATTGTAGTTAGCGTATCAAGGTGTATGCTTTTGAAAATTCAACCTTTTTTCAAGTTAGATATTTACACGATAATCACACTTGTTTCGGGACCCAGATGTATCCCAATATTATTCGATAAGAAAATAAAATGGTTGTTAGTCATATTATTAAAGATTAACTCAAAGTTAACCGCAGGCTCATATACTAGGGTAAGGAAGTTATTGACGAATTTAGGATACATATAAAGTTGATATATCATACTAACAAGCTTGGAGAGGAAAGAATACGCTCTTGAACTTCTAAATGGATCCCCAAACAGTCATCTGCAGAACCACTTGTTTATTGCTACAATCTGAAGAAATCAGTTGACTCTCTTGAGGCTTAAGCAAAGAATTTGTAGTTATCAACATTTGGTAATCACATCTGATAGGTTGCCTCAATTGATATGGAAATAAGAACAATATTTCTAGATGCCTTATACCGGCCTTGTTGTCTTAACTTAATGTTGAATTTATGGCTGAAGTTAGTCATAGGGAAGAATTTTGAGTATATGTGGTTTCAAAGTTGGGTTACAGAACATTTGGCTTTGACGGGGGATTGTATACTGATTTCTACTCTTCCTCGTGTTTTAAGACCCTTGTTGATATTGGTTTCTAAAGCACACTACTCTGATATGTGATATAATATCATGACATCTAGCATCGATTTTATTCAATAAAAATACTGATCACCGATTTTATTTATTTTTTCCATGAGTATTTATAGAAGTGGTATTTAAATTATTGATAGCTCAAAAGTTGAAAATAAATTTTAGATATGAAATTTGTTTTATAGTCTTTTTATAAACTTTTAAAGTTTGATTTTTTTGTTTTGATTACATCTGATTTACAATACACACTAAACTAGCTGAGTATAAGATTAATTAGGAGGATAATCCTAAAAAGTGTGACATGGAAAGTAACAAGTACTAATGATCATTGCTTTGAGGTTAGTTAGTTTGCGTAGTCAAACATGTAGTTGGCGCAATGCAAAATGTCAGATTTACCATGTGGTCGTGCAGTTGCTGTCTCAAAAGTTTTAAATATAATAGAATCTCATAACATGGCTCAACTTTGATTTCAGCATATGTGTCTTTTATGTGCTTATGACCCTAGCTTGGATCTAGATATATATCAAAATACATGTGGACAACAATATCAGTTTCATACAACATAGAACAACCATCGATTCATACGAAGTTTGATATCAAAAGTTAATTAGCTATGAAGAAGAAAAGAAATCATCTAAGCATAATATCATAGTAATGCATATGCTGAATGGGGTAGTAATGCATATGCTGAATGGGAAAAGAAAACTTACAACAAATTGCATACAGGGAAATCATTAGACAATTTTAGTGTGGAACTGCAGATTGTGTATCGATCAACTAAACTCATTCACTAAATATTAATGCAATGAAACTACAGGATTCAATGATAAAGTAAAATATTTAAATACCTAATGCTGAAGTAAAGCTGAAAACAGTGTTTAACGTATAACTGATTTCTCCCGTTCTGGCACCAGTCCAAACATTAAGACATTCCATTTTCATCAAGCAGACAACTTAAATATGAGATATGTAGCTTCTCTTCATCTGCAAGATGTAGCTACAAAAGAGGAATAATAATACGATAAAGACGATGCTGCGGTTGGAACTTGAAACTGGTGCAATAGGCAGAAAGTAGCCCATCATATCATACAAGTCCATTCAGTAAAAAGAAATCAAAGAAGATGGTCTTCTAATTTCGAACTCACCCAAACATTCAGTCGGCTACGTTTAGACATATATTTCAAGTTTAAAAGTGCTCTGTAGTAGCCTCTACAAGTTCAAAACCATAATTATAGTAATATATATATAAAGAAAGGAAGAAAATGGGCTTCAAAACAATTCTGAGTGAACCTTTCTTGCAATAAAAGACTATCCAAAATTCTTGCTCCACAAAATAGAATAAGAGCTAAGTATGCGAAAAGAAGACCAACTCCATAACTATAATAAGAATGATGGAGTATGAGTAAAGAATACCAATCACCTGTTTAAAAAGCCATCAAGAACTTATAAATCACTATACTTGAGGATGCAAATTATATGATAAGCAACAATGAACCTGTCAAAAAACTACAGACCCAAAGCTTCAATTCGACATATAAAACGCATAGGTTAATGATGTAGCGCACGGAATGAAATCGAAGCTCAAACACGTTGATTCTGTGAATACCCGTGGTGTTCTTCACCCAAACCCAAATTCGACCCCAAAAGTCACGAATTTGAAGAGACAAATTGTTAATTTCAGAAATGATCAAGTGTCAATTCACATTACACCAAGACAACTTAAATAATAAGCCAAAATTCGAATGGGCCTAAAACAAGCAACCATGGGCCAAACAAAAGCCCAAAACAAAACCGAAAAACTAGAAAAAAAAATATAAAAGTGGCCTAAAAACCCACTTAGAGGCGTTATTTTGGAAAAATAACAGGATAACCCGCCTACGGCGGTTACCATGACGTAGCCCTCGTTTCCACGGTTGTTTTGACTGGTAGCACGTCAGAAACGGAGGCTCGTAGCCCAGATTATGCCCATTTTCGTGCAGCGCGGTCTTGAGACTCCAAAAACATTAAAACTCGGTTTTCAACACTTGGGTCCGCATCAGTTAACGTGAAACAAAACCAAATAGTCTTGAATAACTGATTTAATGAGAACGGTCGTAGATTCCATATAAAACCTCACAGTTAACTTCAAACTCGAAACATGGATTCCACAAATAAAATGCACAGTCTAACATGAAATAAAACCAAACACAATATTTTTTTCTGATTCGTTAATCTAGTTCATGAGAATGTTCATTATCCCATGGGAGGTTATGTTTAACGAATAGCGAATATTTTATTAGGGTTTGGGTTTGTAATTGGAGATCAAGAACTGATCGATTGTTTCACATATATTAGAAAACCCTAGAAAAAGAACCCAAAAATGGAGGATGACCTCTCTACCTGAGACATAAAATTGGAGATCGATCAGGAACTGAGAATGGGCTTTGTTTATGCATCAATGAAACAAACCTACGACCGACGGTGAAGACGCATGCATGGCCCCGGTTCTGATCAACAATGTACCTTCAGTCACCACCATGTCAAAATAACATATGCATAAACTTCTAGTATGCTGATGCTTTATTTTAGTGGTCTATTCATTTCATTTCCTTTTTAATTTCTTTTTATTTTTAATTTTAATTATAGAGTAATAATAATCAGTGCTTGTGTTTGTCACCCAAATAGTTTTGGTCGCTACATTTGCCACACCCGATCCTCCGTATTTTAGATCTTCTTTGTTGTTATAATTTTATTACTTCATATAATAAGACACATCGTTTGAACTTTTGCAATTCTTGTTATATAAACACAAACGAGCAAAATTACCCGCTGTGCGATTGGGGGTGGGTGGGGGGGGGGTGTTTTACAACTAAAACCCGTATGTTATGGCGGGGTGATATTAAACCGCACAGTACGGTTACGGTGTGGCACTACAACAATTTAGCTCTGTCCCGACGACATCTATAGCGACGACATAAGTTGCTGGTATAGTTTGGTCTATAGCGACGACATGTCGTCGCTATATAGTAATAGGGATTTTTGACTGGTCAAACTCTATACTGACGACTTGTCGTCGGTATATAGTTGGCGGGCTTCAAAATAATACGCCGGATTTATGAAAATCCCTATACCGACGACATGTCGTCGCCACAGGTGAGGTTATTTAATTTTTTATTTTTTTTCTATCTCAACTTACAGATTTAAAAAAAAATAAATTAAAATCTAATTTTCCCGATGACATGTCGTCGGGATAGATAAAAAATATAAAAAAATAATTTCTCTGTGCCGACGACATCTCGTCGGGACAGGTTAGGTTATTTAATTTTTTATTTTTTTCTATCTCAACTTACAGATTTAAAAAAAAAATTTAAAATCCACTTTTCCCGACGACATGTCGTCGGGATAGATAAAAAATATAAAAAATAATTTCTCTATGCCGACGACATGTCGTCGGGACAGGTTTTTTTAATTTTTTAATTTTGACTCTATAGGGACGACTTTTTTTACTCTATAGGACGACATGTCGTCGCTATAGAGTGCAGACCCCTTAAATCGCACTTCAGACCTTCTGCCCATTTTTCCAACAAAAAAAAAAACCCAATTTTTCTCACGATTTTCATCTCGGTTTATATACGTATTTGGTATCAAATTGAAGTGTTTGAAGGTAAGAATGATGTTATTTTACTATAATGAAGTTATATAATCTTGTTTTTATAAGTTTTATCTAAATTTTATGTTTTAGGTGGGATTAAAGTTTAAAGCTTCATTATGAAATTCGTTTAAAGGTATGAAGATTTTATCTAAATTTTTGTTTAAATTTTTATGTTTTAGGTGGGATTAAAGGATTTGAAGATTTGAAGGTATGAAATTCGTTTAAAGCTTATGATTTAAGTGTTGTTTAGTGAATATTTTTGTGATTAGGTTTGTATGACTGTAAAAGTGTATATATATGTTAGTGTATGTAAGTTTGATGGTAGATTAGGTTATGCACACCAAGTGTTTGATGAAATGCCACTATATATATTTTCATGGTTTTAAGTTTGTATGTATTTTTATATGTGTTAATTTATATGTATATGGTTTGATGTATTTAGTTGTTTATGTATATGTTTATATGTATGTAATTATGTAAATTTTGTATGTGAATGTTTGTATGTATTTATGTTTATATGTTTGTTCATTAGTATATTATATGTTTGTTTTTTGTAATTGTGTATGTAAGTATGTTGTATACTTGTATGTTTTTTGTATACTTGTAAGTGTGTATGTAAGTATGTTGTATACTTGTATGTAAGTATGTTTGTATTTTTGTAATTGTGTATGTAGGTATGCTTTATATTTGTATGTTTGTATACTTGTAAGTGATTATGTGTTGTGATTATGCTTGTATGTATGTATATGTAAGTGTATATGAATTTAATGTTAGTACATCTTTGTGTATATGTTAATTGATAAAGTTGTATTTCCATGTTTTATAATACCATAGATATGACAATTGATAAGAGTTGGATTAAATTGCGAAATCGGAGTTCTCCGGAATTTATAAAAGGTCTTCGTAGTTTTCTAGAAATTGCCAAGAACCATGTCGATAGTTTAGGAAAAGCTTTTTGTCCGTGTAAACGATGCTGCAATGGGTGTCGGCAGGATCTGGATATCATTTATGCCCACATACATGACAATGGGTTTCTACAATCATATAAGACGTGGACTTATCATGGTGAGAAACATCCACGTGCTTCAGAAATAAAAGACCTTTTTGCTCCAAGAAATCAATTCCAGCAACAAATAATGAGATGTTTGATGTAATTGATGATGTTATGGCGGAGCAGAATATTAACGAAGAAAATGTAGACGAAGGTGGAACTGGTTTTGACCTGGAGTTTGATGCATTATCTAAGGAGCTGAATACCGAGTTATACCCCGGTTGTAGTTGGATGTCTTCTTTAAACTTTTTAGCAAAATTAATGCATATCAAGGTTATCAACAAATGGACGGATAGTTCATTTAACCAACTTTTAGAGTTTTTGAGAGTTGCATTCCCTAAAGAAAATCAAATTCCAGCCTCATACTATGAAGCTAAGAAGAGATTAAGAAAGATTGGGTTAGGATATGAATCTATCCATGCTTGCATTAACGATTGTGCTCTGTTTTGGAAAGAAAATGAGATGATGCAAAATTGTCCGGTTTGTAACGAGAGTAGATGGGTTGACAAAAACACAAAGGGGAAGAAAGTACCTCAAAAAGTGTTGCGCTACTTTCCTTTAACTTCCCGACTTCGACGAATGTATAGCTCAAGATTCACAGCAAAAGAAATGACATGGCATTATACTGGACGCTCAACGGATGGTATGATGCGTCATCCAGTTGATGGGAAGGCATGGCAAGACTTTGATGAAAAATTTCCTGATTTTGCCAAAGAACCCCGATATGTACGTTTGGGTTTGGCTGCGGATGGTTTTAATCCATTCGGTAACATGAGTCAATCTTACAGTATGTGGCCAGTTGTGTTGACAACATATAACACACCACCATGGTTATGTATGAAAGAGTCTTCTTTATGTTGACCTTGCTTATTCCCGGGCCTAAATCTCCTGGAAAGGACATTGATGTTTTCCTAAGGCCTTTAATAGATGAGTTGAAAATGTTATGGGCCGAAGGAGTTCAAATGAGAGATGCATCAACCAAAACTGTATTCAGGATGCGTGCAGCTCTATTATGGACTATAAATGATTATCCTGCTCGTAGCTATATGTCTGGATGGAGTGGTCAAGGTTATATGGCATGCCCTACTTGTAACGTAGACACACCCTCATGCCCTATAACAAATAAAATAGCTTTTATTGGTCATAGACGATTCTTGACAAAAAAGCATAGTTTGAGAGATGATCTTTTGTTCAATGGAAAAAGAGAGACAAGAGATCCTCCTAGACGTTTGAGTAATGCACAAATCTTAAAACAACTAAAAAGCCTCCCTAATCGTGTTCCAGGGAAACATCCTACACATGGAGGTGTGAAAAGAAAGCGTGCTGCAACCGAGTTGAATTGGACCAAACGAAGTATCTTCTATGAGCTGGAATATTGGTCTTCACTCATTTTAAAACACAATCTTGATGTCATGCATGTAGAGAAAAATATTTGTGAGAGCTTGTTGGGTACTTTGCTAATGAATGAAGTGTGTTTAAACACAATCTTGAATTGGACCTGTTTGAACTAGCTTTTGATTGATTCTAGTATGCTTAAATGTGTTTGGGTGAAAATGACCCGTTTGAACTAACTCTTGTGTGATTCTAGTATGTTGAAGTGTGTTTGGGTCAAAATGACCTGTTTGAACTAGCTTTTAATCGATTCTAGTATGCTTAAATGTGTTTGGGTGAAAATGACCCGTTTGAACTAACTCTTGTGTGATTCTAGTGTGTTTAAGTGTGTTTGGGTCAAAATGACCCGTTTGAACTAGCTTTTGATCGATTCTAGTATGCTTAAATGTGTTTGGGTGAAAATGACCCATTTGAACTAACTCTTGTGTGATTCTAGTATGTTCAAGTGTGTTTGGGTCAAAATCACCCGTTTGAACTAACTTTTGATTGATTCTAGTATGCTTAAATGCGTTTGGGTGAACCGTTTGAACTAACTTTTAATTGATTCTAATATGTTTAAGTGTGTTTGGGTCAAAATGACCCATTTGAACTAACTTTTGTGTGATTCTAGTATGTTTAAGTGTGTTTTGGTCAAAATAACCCGTTTGACAAATATTCAATAAGTTTAATGCAGGAAAGAATTCAAGAGGAGTATGTGAGATCCTCTAGCGAGACCGGTGGAGACTCATCTGCTGTTGATGAGATTCAATGCATTGAGCGTGCCTTAGGTCAAAGGCGAGGACATATACGAGTGTTGGTCGCGTGGTGAGACATCCCACCCCCGATTTTTGTAGCTCGCAACCTCCTCCAACACAACATTTGCATGATGAAGTTGCAGAACTTAGACAACAACAACAAAATCAAGAAACTATACAACAACAACAACAAATCCAACAACACAACAACAACAAATACAAGAAATGCAACGATTACTTCAAGAGCAGATGGAAATGATGCGCTACTGGCAGCAGCAACGACCACCTGGTGGTCATTAGCGTTTGTATTTTTGTTAGATTTTGTTGAATTTTAAACTAATTGTATGAATTATCTGTTTGTTAAACTTATATTTGAAGTTGTATGAATTATTAGTTTGTTAAACTTGTATTGGATTTTTCTTGATTATATGTTTGTTAAATTTTTAAAAAAAATAGGTTCTGCATAAAATAAAAAAATAAAAAAATGAGATCAATAGCGACGACATGTCGTCGTTATAGAGTATTTTCCTTTTTTTAAAAAAATTAAAAAATACCTATAGCGACGACATGTCGTCGCTATAGGTGTCTTCCTTTTAAAAAAAAAAAATTAAAAAACCCTATAGCGACGGCATGTCGTCGCTATTGATCTCATTTTTTTTATTCGATAAAATCAGAAACCACGACACTTATAGGAACGATTTGTCGTTCCTATAGAAAAACTTATGCCGACGACCTCTATCCCGACGACATATCAGCCTATTACAACTAACTTTTACGAATGAACTCTATAGCGACGACATGTCGTCGCTATAGGTCAAAATTAGCTATAGCGACGACATGTCGTTGCTATAAGGTGTCATATTTTCGTTGCTATAGACCCACTTTCTTGTAGTGTGGTTGTACGATTAAAACTATAAGAAAAGTCAAGAGAAAAAAAAACAAAAAGGACGAAAAAAACTATATTGTACGGCCAAGTAAAAACCATATATAAACCAACACCGCCAAGCGCACATCTTTATTTAGTAAATGAATTCCATTCAATCTCGAATTTATGTTGAAACATAAATAAACTCGAATTTATACCGTTCAATCAACACGTATTATATTTATCCCGACTCGTTATCAAACAAAATTTGGGTCGAATCGTAGACCATCTCTAGACGTACATAAAAAGTAAGCACAAAAACGTATTATAATTGATCCAATTTGTTTTCGAACAAAATTTGACCGAAATATTAAAACCAATCATGCAACAAATTAGTATATGTGCTGTTCGTTACATGTGTCATGTTTGTTTTTGCGCTATAAACAAATGATTAGTATATTTAAAAAGCAAAAATTAAAAAAATACTATATAAACATGCAACAGTAAGTAATTTGAGTAATAAGGGATTGTTCGTTGTTGTATCAATTCACACGTGTAAAGGCAAGAAAGAAAACCAAAACACGTGTTATGCCAAGAAAGAAAACCAAAACATTCTTACCAATTGGACTACAGGTCAGATATAAGAAATCAAACTTATAACTATCAAAATGATGGAGTAAACACTAAAATAACCCACCGACCTTTATAATTAAGAGCATATACAATGGTTACATTTTCAAACGTTTTATATCTCATGCCATTTGATATACTTTTTTATAATTTATGAACATCACCTTTTACAAGTAACGTATATAAATACATTTGGTATTAATAGACAACTTTACTCACTATACATAGTCCCCCCCACCCCCCCCCCCCCCCCCCCCCCCAAAAAAAAGTGTGTCTGTTTATATATATTTTAAATTTTAATAAAAGTAGGTTTTAAATGAACATTTAGCAAAATTTTAGAGTTTCTAATTTTAATTTTCCTGCCTCTCTGTACTATTAAATAATTATATTAATTACAATTAATATTATTTAATTCTTTTTAAATTAAATATAGTTTTTTAATAAATTAAGAAATAAGTCTTTTATAAGTGTAATTTCTAAATAAACAACTTCGTTAAGATAAGAAATTTTTCTAAAACATCAAATTTTTTAAAATATAAAAAAATTTAAATCAGTGTTTTAAATAATAAATTTTTATAAAGTTGTTTAAATTCAGAGTTATAATAAATATTTTTAGAAATGACACTTTTTTAATATATATCCAAAACCTTATCTAGATATTCAATTTCATAATTTGTGCAGAAACAATTTCATTGCAAAATCAAATCATTCCAATGAGATATGAACCAATTTGAATTTGTTGCCTCCACTCATGGATTTCATTTATGTTTCTCATGTCGTTCTCTCTACAAAATGGAAACCCAAGCATATGATCCCTAGAAAACTTAAAACTACCCCCAAAAAAAAGTGTGTCTGTTTATATATATATTTTAAATTTTAATAAAAGTAGGTTTTTAAATGAACATTTAGCAAAATTTAGAGTTTCTAATTTTAATTTCCTGCCTCTCTGTACTATTAAATAATTATATTAATTACAATTAATATTATTTAATTCTTTTTAAATAAATATAGTTTTTTAATAAATTAAGAAATAAGTCTTTTATAAGTGTAATTTCTAAATAAACAACTTCGTTAAGATAAGAAGTTTTTCTAAAACATCAAATTTTTTTAAATATAAAAAAATTTAAAATCAGTGTTTTTAAATAATAAAATTTTTATAAAGTTGTTTAAATTCAGAGTTATAATAAATATTTTTAGAAATGACACTTTTTTAATATATATCCAAAACCTTATCTAGATATTCAATTTCATAATTTTGTGCAGAAACAATTTCATTGCAAAATCAAATCATTCCAATGAGATATGAACCAATTTGAATTTGTTGCCTCCACTCATGGATTTCATTTATGTTTCTCATGTCGTTCTCTCTACAAAATGGGAAACCCAAGCATATGATCCCTAGAAAACTTAAAACTACCCACATTGATCTGAATTGGCAAGACGTCATGGCCTCCGAATTTAAGGCTGTAATAGATAATAATACAGGGAACTAGTTCAACATGGCCAGACACACATATTACTAGTTATATGTGGCTTTACAGACATAAGTTTCATGCTAACGGTTCTTTGCAACTGTATAAGGCAAGATTGGTTGTAAATCGAAAATGTCATGAGGTTGGTTTAGACTGTGACATGACGTTTAGTCCGGTGGTGAAACCTGTTACTATTTGTATTCTTCTTAGTTTAGTGGTTTCACATTCGTGGCCTATTCACCGGTTAGACTTTAAAACGCTTTGTTACAAGGAGATTACTTGAACAAAACTGTTTATATGACTTTGACTGCTGGCCATAAGTAGGCCAAACAGGAGAATGAGTCCAAGGCTAGACCCTAAATGCCGCCTACATATATACTTAGAAAAAAAAAGATAAAATACAAGATAAAGACTCTCGATTCTAAATAAACAAGCTTAAGTAAATTTACAACTAAAAAAAGGCGTGACGGGATCCATATATTGTTCAAATCTTTCAAAAGGAAAGACATAGGCTTATTGTTCTGGCTTGTATTGATCACATTCCATTTCCTGGCCCTACGCATGTAAATTAAATTGTGCTCATGTTTGTTGACTTTGCATATCTCTCTATAGGTTAAAACATGATCAAACGACTTGTTACCTATATAATCTCTTATGGTTTCCCAAGCACTACTTGTGATTCATCACTTCTTGTTTATAAGCAACCTCTCGGATGGCATATCAATTACTTTATGTTAACAACATCATATTGATAGCTCCGACAATCAACTCCTTCGATATATTATTGACTCCTTATCTAAGGAGTTTGTTATGACAGATTTGAGATCTGTACATCACTTCTTGGGTATTATAAATCATGTGGTTTATTTTTCTTCCTGGAAGTGTATGCATCTGAAACCGAGGCAATTATGTAAAATTGTAGACCAAGTGCTAACCCTTTTGACACCAACTAGAAACTCAACGTCACAGCTTGGAATCTTGTCTGATGGTAGTATTTATAGAAGTCTTGTCAAGGGGCTGAAATTTTTTTTGTGTCGTAGGGGAGGGATTGACCTTTCTAACGCATATTCAGTCGTACCGGCATGGCCCAATCTTACCTTCACTCACCCGCACATTGCCTATACCATACATCAAGTTTCACTACAAGATTTAAGACCTATCGCGACGACAAATGTCGTCACCGTAGATGACAAATGTCGTTGCCATAGGCTATCGCGACGACAAGTCGTCGCGATAGGTTCAGTAGCCACAGTGTCGTCGTAATAGGTCAAAATCAAGTCGTCGCAATAGCTACCGTCGCCATAAGAGTCTATCGCGACGACAAGTCGTCGCCAATAATTGTCGGCATTATTATGATAGTTATTTTTTTAATTCAAAAATAAAAAAGAAATACACTCTGTGGCGACGACATGTTCGCAATAGGTCAAAATCAAGTCGTCGCAATAGCTACCGTCGCCATAGAGGTCTATCGCGACGACAAGTCATCGCTATATAATTGTCGGTATTATATATAATCGTTATTTTTTAATTCAAAAATAAAAAATAAATATACTCTGTGGCGACGACATGTTCGCAATAGGTTAAAATCAAATCGTCGTAATAACTACCGTCGCAATAGAGGTCTATCGCAACGACAAGTCGTCACTATATAATTGTCGGCATTATTATATTCATTATTTTTTTAATTCAAAAATAAATAATAAATGTACTCTGTGGCGACACCATATGTTTTAAAATATAATAATTAATAAAAATAAAAAATATTTGAAATTAATAAATTAATTTTTAATTGACCTATGACGACGACGCGTCGTCGTCATAGGGTCCCTGATTAAAAATTATATTTTTAAAATTTAGTTTTTTTCCTGGTTCTTTTTACCTAAAATTCAATGTTTTAAATACAAATCAATACCTAAAATTCAATGTTTTAAATACAAATCAAATGCACGGAAATAAAAACTAAATATTACGAACACCTAAAAAAAGATCAAACAATTCTAGTTTACATACCAAACAAAATGAAAGTACCAAATAAACATATCTTAAGTTTTTACAACCCAAACAAATTAACTTCCTAATGTCTTTATCAACTTCATCGTTATTGGGATTATACTTTATTGTTTAAAATTCATTCATCCTTTCTTGCATTTCACGCATTTGTTGCTTTAATGCTTCTATTTCTTCATCTCCGATGTGATGATGACCAGCTGATAGTTCATAACGAGAGATATTTTTTTATTTTTCATCCAACACCTCTCGTATGACCACGCCTTTGTCCTAATGCAAGCTCTAAACATTCCATCTCATTAATGGGCGACTCACCCGCCTCCATTTGCATTTGGGCGTATTGATTTTCAATTTTTTCTTGTAATTTTAAAGAATCAAAATGTGTATAATCCAACACCTTTGAGTTTGTTTTGATACTCATTAATGATAATTGAACATAAACAAACTTAATTTACATTAACGTGTATAATTCAACAATGATCTTTAAACTGGATCATAGGTAAACTTTAACATATGTAATCACCCTAACCATCGTAATCGGACATATTTAACATTGTTTGACTCTCACTGACAATAATTAAGCATAAACAAACTTAACTTACTGTTAATAAGAATAATTTCTTGTAAATTATCATCATAGTGTATAATTTAATACAAATGATCATAATTGGATCATAACTAACATATGGCGAATGTAATTGATGCTAATCATCGTAACCAAACATGTTTAACATTGTTTGATATTCATTGCTGATAATTAAGTATAAAGAAACTTAACGTACAGTTAATAAACATA
>JACCIY010000290.1:32500-40400 GCA_025506505.1 Flaveria sonorensis
GAACAATTCCTTTAAGGTTAGAACTCAAGAAGATTGAAGTCTTCATCAACCATCTTCAACACCTTTCTTTTATTTACAATCAATGTTAGATTTATGAAACTCTATAACTAAAAAGCTTGTAAAATTATGTAAGCATGCCACATACATATAGTTGAACCTTATGTTATATATCATTAAAAATTAATTACAAATTTCATAAAAACTTTGATTTCCAACTAAAATAAGTAACTAAGTTTACAAAACAGAAAGTTTCAAAGGTATTAATAAAAACAAAAGATTAATAAAAAACGAAGGGTTAAAGATGTTAAACTAATTGTTATTACATGATTAACTAGGCTATACTAGGTTAAATACTTAATTGACTATGATTATGGGAATAAAATTTTTAAAAAAATATAAAATAATAACTGGAAATATGAAGTACCTATATGAGATATATTGATTTATATAATTGAAATATGAAAATAAAAGATAAATATCAAATAGGAGATAGGGACTTAATAAAAATCTGAAAATTTACATAATATACTAACGTTACAGAATAAATTCGTGAATTAATTCATTAGTATGATTAAGCTTTATATTTTAGAACAATTAATAAGAAAAAAAAAACCAAAAATAATAGTAAAACAGTAGATAAAATCATAAATTTTTTACATAAAATGTAATATATTGTGTAGAACATTCTGTGTGATTTTTAGAATTTTTAGAGATAAATAGCTATTTCTGATATTAATTCGAAATATTGTAAAAAATTTTAGAAAACTACCGGTAAGGATATATGAACTAAAAATTTTATATTATAATCTTGGTATGAGATCCTATTTTTTGTAAAATTTTATAAATTTTGGAGACTTTGAACTACTGTTTTTAAAAATTTAAGTCTAATTAAGGAATTTCTAAAAAAATAATATGGTTATTAGAATAAGAAATTATTATAACAAATATTTATTTTATAGGAAATATCTGATCAGTTTGCTAAAACTAAGGTGAGTAACATAGCCCCTTTTTATTTATAAGTTTTGAGGGAAAAAACATACTGTGTATTTTTTACTGTTGATGCTAGCATGAATAAGGATTTTAATAAGTTACTGTCATTGATTGTCATAAATCAGGAACCGTCAGATAATATAGGTAGCGCTACTTAGGAACATGCTTTCTGCACCGACTGGACCCGTTAAAAGTGTCAAATAAGTGCGTGATGTTATTTATTTGATTTTGTGATTTATATGTGTGACAGTTATGAATCATTGGCATGTATTAGGTTTGGTTGTGGTATTGTTTATGTTGCATCAGTAAAAAAATTTGTTAAGTTATTAAACCTATGTTCTTACCAACTTTATGTTAAACTGTTTGAGTATGTTTTTTCAGGAAATCGGCATGTTTTATAATTTCATTTACAAATGAATGGCATGAGTACATAGGGCAGCTGTGCATTTGGTTGATGGTTGATTTGATGGATTTCAGCCTCTTTGTGAACGTTCACGTCCATATTAGCTGGGAAATGTTAAATATTTTGAGGTTGGGTGATAAGAACTTATGTAACAGTCTCATGTGAGACAAATTTTGTATGTATGATGTAACCCAAAAATATATATATCTAATGAAAGTTTAGTTTATTTAACTATTTTGAATGTATGTCTTTGTAATCAATGTGTTGTGAGCCAAAAGTCACACCCAAGCATCTCACGCTTCCGCCGGGATGTGACAGTTTGGTATCAGAGCCATGGTTATAGAGAATTAGGTATTATTAGTAAATGCCTAGACTATAACCATAAGCTTATGTGATAAAAACTTTTAGTATGACTAAATAAATAAAGATATCCTGATAATCTTTAAGAGAACATATCTATGTTTAGACAATAGTGTATTGTTTTATGAACAAATATGTGAGCTATACCTAATTAATATGTGAAATTTTGTGCCTAGTTGATTAATTGTTTGACTAGTAATAGTGTAAATTAAATTTGCAAGAATTTTTCCAGCTATGAGTACTTATAATTCAATAGCTACCATATTGAAACTGATTCTTCGAAACATCGGACCCTAGCAACTATACAGAAAACAACACCGAAAATAGAGCCTCAGGACAACATAGAAATATCCCAACCGAGACTAAGACCAATATAAAGCAGAAGTTTTTCGTCTGACGGGAACCAGTAACAATGGGAGGTTATACAATTATGACCCCAAGAAAGAGTGTATGGCGTGGTAAGAAGTTTTCAACTAAGAGGTTAAAGAGCCAGAAATAAAAACCCATAAACCTTTCCCTCGACATCTGACATAACACCCATAATTCAACCTGATAATTCCGAAACTGAAGAAAGAGGAATTAAAAGGCAAAGGATGGAAGAATGTCAGATGAAAAACTACCAATCAGATTCTTAAGAAAGTTAAGAAGATACAACAAGAATTCGGATGATCTAAGCAGATGTCAAGGAAGTGAAGGAAGGAAGGAAGCAAAATTATCTTCACTAAAATATGGATCTGGGTTGAGAAATTAGAAACATAGGAAACCCTATCTATATGTGACTACCTTAAATATGTAGAATAAGAATATAATGAAAATTTGGTTATGACTATTAATATTATATATAGTTTGAGTAAAATTTTGTAATATTAGTATAATGGTTATGTAGTGAAATATGCCGCCAAGGAGAAATACTCAACCTGTACAAAGAACTACATGTGCCGACGACCAAGAACTCGGTCGGGAGAAGAAACTCCGCTAGTAAATCTCACTGCAAATGAGAACGAAAGAATTTCTCAAATAGTGACTCAACAATTGGAAGCTGCAATAAAAACATTAGTAACTCAACTCCAACGACCCTTAACTTTGTGGGGTGTACCGCCTGGAGAAAATGGACCAGGAAATGCCAATGGATTAGAAAACACATGAGGAAGAAAGTATAGACGGAGTTAGAAAAGGGTGCTCTTATAAGACTTTTATTTAGTCATTTGTCCTAAACCTCGAGACTTGATAGAAAGGTGGAGCAGTGCCACACTAGGTGACGCCAGAAACAAAAAGGATAGGAAGATATTTCTGGGGTTTAGTACCATAAATAAGAGAATTGGTTAAGTCTGCGATGCCAAGACTTTTCATGATGCAATGGCTTTAGGGGAGTTTGACTGATGAGATGATAAGGAATGGATCATTAGCTGATCCGAAAGTAGGAGAGAAAAGGAAATGGAACCAACAACAACATAGGAAGGAAATTTGAAGGAAACTGGAATAAGAAGATAAACAGAAATCCAGAAAGGAAAACTTTATGGAAATTGCACGGGAAAGAAGGCCATAGACAGAAGTTCAACCATCGTGCAATATGTGCAAAAGGTAGCATGATGGGAAATGTATGCTGGTAATCTGTTATAATTGCAAGAAGAAGGACATACATCAAGAGAATGTAAGGGACCCGCAAATCCTAAGCCAGTGTGTTACCAGTGGAAAAGAGAATTACTTCGCAATGAATGCCCAGAACTAAAAAGGAAAACTCTAAGGAATAGGAATCAAAAAATGCGCATGGTCGAGCAATTGTACTTCAAGCTGAAGAAGCACGTCAGGAACTAGAAGTTGTGACTAGTACGTTCCTTATTAATGATCAATACGCATCTGTATTATTAGATACTGGAGCAACCCGAAGTTTTGTTTCAAATACATTTAAACCCTTACTTAGACTAGCATCAAAAAACTGAAAAATAAGTATGATAGAACTAGCTGATATAAAAATGATAGAGGCTAGTGAAGTTATTCCTAATTGTAATTTGAATTTAGATGATCATTGTTTAACATAGATCTGATCCCTATTAAATTAGGAGGCTTTTAATATTGTTGTAGGTATGGATTAGTTAAGTAAGAATCAGGCAGAAATTATTTGTGGAAAGAAAATGATTAAAATTCCTTTGATTAATGATAATAAAATTCTTTTCATATACGGTGAGAAACCTAGCGGTACTATAAAGATAGTCTTTGCATGAAGGCTCAGAAATATTTGAAAAGGAAATGTTAAGCATTCTAGCCCATGTAGTTGATAAGGAACCAGTTAAGAAGAACTTGGAAGATGTTCCTATTGTTAGAGATTACCCAGAAGTATTTCTTGACGAATTACCAGGAATACCGCCCCCTCGTTAAGTAGAATTCAAAATTGAATGGTACCAGGGACTGCACCTATTGCCAAGTCTCCGTATCATTTGGCGCCATCAGAAATGAGGAATTAATGAATCAATTACAGGAGCTGTTGGATAAAGGATTCATACGCCCTAGCGTTTCACCATGGGAAGCTCCAGTCTTGTTCCTGAAGAAGAAAGATGGAACCTTTAGGATGTGCATTGATTATAGAGAGCTCAAATAAAGTAACCATTAAGAATAGATATCCTCTCCCTAGAATAGATGACCTATTCGATCAATTGCAAGATCTAGTTACTTTTCAAAAATTGATTTAAGATCAGGATATCACCAGTTAAGAGTACAAGGTAAGATATACCTAAAACTACATTTAGAACATTGATATGGTCATTATGAGTTCCTAGTAATGCCATTTGGGTTAACTAATGCTCCCGTAGTATTATGGATCTAATGAACAGGGTATGCAAACCTTACTTGGATAAATTTGTCATAGTCTTTATAGATGACATTTAATCTACTCCAAAGGTAAGAAAGACATGAGGAACCACCTAAGGCTAACCTTAGACTTACTTCGGAAAGAAAAGTTGTACGTCAAATTCTCAAAGTGTGAATTCTGGAAGAGAGAAGTACATTCTTAGGACATGTGGTTAACTAAGAAGGAATTCAGTCGACCCAGCAAAGATTAAAGCAATTAAGAAATGGAAAGCTCCGAAAAACCAACTGAAGTACGTCAGTTCTTAGGTTGGGTGGTTATTATAGAAGGTTTATAGAAATTTTTTCGCGAATAGCTCAACCTTGGCAGAATTAACTCAGAAAGATAAACCATATGTTTGGGGGAAAAACAGAATATTGCATTTGAAATCCTGAAACACAAAATTATGTAGTGCTCCTTTTAGCCCTTCCAGGTGGTTTTAATGATTTTGTAGTATATTGTGATGCATCACATTGTAAGGACCTAGTCTTTATGGATTACAATATCAAGTGAAAAGCAAAAACTCAATTCATGCGAGAATTCAAGATGATTGAAGAAGAACTTATCACATGAAACTTGGAGTTTCCCGTGAGAACTTCAAGTTCTCACGTGAGAACATCTGCATAGTATATATAGATGTTTTTCCTTTGTATATCAGTATGTGTGTTCATTTGTACGAGTGCTCTGAGGGTGATAGAGCAGAGAGGTGTGTGATAGGCCGCCCGAAGGAGCTCACCTCAGGTGGATCGAGCTTAAAATGATGTATACTCCTTTGGTATTATAATCATTGATTAATAATATTCCATTGAGTTTGTTTAATGTTTGTTGATATCACAACACCACCACATCATTTATTTGATTATCAAGTGCAACCAAAATGTGGGAATCGATCGCGATCATGACTTTACAATTGGTATCAGAGCCTTGTTGCTCTAGATCGATTTGTTGAAGTTTGAAGAAGTGTTTGAAGAGCTAGTGAGGCATTAACTCACGGTTATTCTAAGTTTCTGCTTATTCTTGCTGAGTTTGATCATTTGAAGATGTTGAAGCTGAATAAACTTCATGTTTGTTGATTTGATGACCTTTTGAGCTTTTAAAATGAGATTAATTGAATCAATTAGAGACAATTAGGATCTAACTTGAAAATAAATCACTAATTGAACACATAATTAATCAAAGTTTAATCAATTGGGTGAAAAATTTGAGGCTGAAACACTCAGAATCACAGAGAACAGTTCAGGCGAAAACTTGGTTTTCCGTGCGAAAAGTTACCTTGCGCGACAGAAGTTGAGGATTTCGCAAAAGTTGGTTCCATGTTTGTTACAACAGAATCCACTCGCACGACAACATTCTGTTTTCACAAGATTCAGTTACAAAAGTTTCTGCGCGAGAAGTTTGCTTTGTTCGCGCGAGAACTTTGAAGATTTCATGCGATAAGTTGATCATTCGCATGAGAACTTTGGGTTTGAAGAATTTGTGAAGAATTTGATTTTCAAGTAAGAACAATAGCCTAATCTGAATTACATCACTGCCACTTTGAATCTCGACATTGAGATTGGTACGAGCACAAAGCCCTCGTTTGCTCAGTGAAGAAGATAAGATACCCGGATTGGGCGTTTAGGTTTGAGAACCATGTCATGTATACTGAACCCGGATGATGATCTATCAAGCAAGGTTCATATATTCCGATGTATAAAATGATAAGGGTGATTTGGTCCCAAAACTGAACATTTATGGGATGAGGAACACACATGAAAATGAAGGAACTTGATGACAAAGCCTATGCTTCCATCACCATGACACTCATAAATGAGATTGCACAGAAGTTTAAAGAATTTACCAAGGCTAAGGATTTATGGGATGTAATGGAGGAACAAATCAGGGGCAATAAAGACATGAGAGAGAGCAGAAAAGATATGTTGAACCAAGAGTTTTCATATGTTAATCATATACTGGTGAAACTTGGAGGCTCAGAGTCTAGGTTCGTGAAACTTAGAAACTAAAATAAAGAGTGTAGGAATTACTTTTGAGAATATAGAAATTAACAAAAAGCTATTAAATTCTCTACCATATAGCTGGAAACAAAACTGCCCCACCAATAAGAGAACCAAGGATCTGTTTACCTTGACACTCGGTGATCTCATCTCAACTATTAAATCCTATGATATGGATGATAAGCAGAGGGCTGCAACTACTTCAACTCAATGGGAGCTGAAGCATCGACATTGTATGCTAAGATGGCCAGTAATCTGAACTATTATGTCAGTATTCTAATTGTGTCAACAACAACTGTCAGCATCTTTTGCTCATCCAACTATCAAAGATCAAAAACTTGCCCCAATCCTTACCCCAATATCAAGCTACTTATCAAAATCTTATGTCCAAGCTCAAATTCAGTCCTAATCTCTAACCTACCCACTGATTCAAGCTTCTCAAACTATACAACAAGCTTTGTTGTTAACTCACAAACCAAAAAAACCATCCAAATAGCTGAAGAACACCTTGGCTTATTCACTACCTTCATGAACAGTTATGAAGCATTTTCAGCTGGAAGACTCAGTGTACCCAACATCTTGGTGGATGACTTGCAACAAGTCAAACCTGATGATGTCGAAGAAAATGATATTAAATACCAAATGGCTATGGTGGTGTACAGAGCCAAGAATTTGCTAGGAGAACTGGAAGGAAAGTGTTTGGATGAACAACTCCAGCAAAATAGGGTTTGATAAGTCCAGTTTAAGTGCTACAACTGTGACAAACCTGGATTTTGCCAGAGAATGCATGAACCCAGATCAAATCAGAGTGATCATGGAAAGAAGTTGGTAATAGTGGAAGCAGAAACAAAGAAAGATCAAGCCCAGCACATCTAATAAAAAAGCTTTGGTGTCTCAAAAAATGAGGATTATGATTGGTCAGACCAAAATGGAAATTCTAGACATTAAGCTATCTACAGCTCTGTTGCTGAGATTGAAACAGGTTGAACAACCCATGAAGATAACTTGTTTACTGAGTTTGTGTCTAAAGCATATTGGAGGTGTGTTTTACTAAGGAACAGAGGTTGAAGAAGAAATAGTGGAGAAGATTGTAAAGGAACAAGTGGAAGAGGTGAAAACTGAAGCAGTGGGTGAAAGGGATGAAAAATACTGCTTGAGTCTACTCCAGCAAAAGATGAAGAGGTCATAGAGAAGATTGTTGAGATCACTCCAGTCCAAGTTGAAGAATCAGTTAAAGTTGTTGAGCTTGCTCCAGCGTCTGCATGTGCAAAAGAGCAAAGTGCTGCTGAGATCACTCCAACAATAAAAGCA
>JACCIY010000472.1:0-64521 GCA_025506505.1 Flaveria sonorensis
TTAAATAAACATCTCAAATAAACCTAGTTCAAGAAGGAACCCATGTTTTATATTTTTAAATGTAGCCCAGTAAAAATGTTTGGGGCAAATAGCTGTAGTCTAGTGATACTAATTAATTAAGGTTTAATCTCATGATAGACAAAAATTAGACTTAGGAGTACATCAATTAGATGATATGTGAATCGGTCGTTCTAAAAAATATAAGTTAAAACATAAGGTTGGGACTTATTTTCGATAATTATATCGTTACTGGACTTGGGAGACGAGAAGGATCGTATGGATCTTAAATGAGATATTTATATATGTAGGTTCAACAGTGATCACTGTGTTCATCAATGGAGCTCCGAGGGGTGGGAAGCTGGTCCGCTTAATATGAAAGTACATTCGGCGAGGATAGGTGCTTGTTCACTCATCTGGTGTGCCAGTGCCTCACGATGAGTTCGGGTTTTTGTGGCTGGTCTGCAACATGGTGAAAGCTACTACTTGGGTAAGCATTCAATCCCTAGCTAGCTTTAATTCCTATATGTACCTAAAGTCCTAATATTGTTGACATAGTTATATGCGTCATTTATATTTATATTAACTTGGTTTTATATTACATTGTGCTCATAATAATTATCGTCGTAGAAAGTTTCAAAAACCACGGTGGGCATTCAAATAGTTTAATTTTAACTCCACATGCTTTGAATTTAATTATTCTTTTTTATTTTAGAAAGAATTAGAGTATCAGAATTCAGAAGGTTTAGATTCTTTACATTGTCTCGTCATTTTTTTAACTTTCTATATTAAAACTCAACAACGAATTCAATTATTGCATAGTTTTTAGTGCATCATTTTATATTGATTTTTATAACTAATTTATTAACATAGACTACATTTATTTTTAATATAGTATATATAAATAATAAATCTAAAAACATTTAAATATTTCGATGTATCCAATTGTTGTAGAATAATATATTTGAGTCAATATTATCTACCTAGTATAACAAAATACTAATTAAATACACAAGTGAAAGCATCACATTAATTTCTTCTCATTAAATTTTTAATGTTTCTTTATACTATTAAATAATTACATTAATTATAAATAATATTTTTACCTTTTTTGTAGGTAAACACTAAGTTTTTAAAAAAGTAATTTTTTTATAAACCAAAAATAAATGAAATTGGAAGTTACAATAAGAAAATTTTTAAAGTTGATATTTTTTAAAAAGTTTTGTTCTGAAACACAATGTTTAGTTACTTCTTTTTAAAAAAAAAAAGATTTAAAAAGTTGATATTGTTTTATTACTTATTCATTACTTATACGCAATTTCAATCATATCTATTTTAAAATCATTTTATCATTAATAAAATTTTATTATACTTTATATTTTATTTTTTTAACCCGTGTAATATACGGATTTACTAACAATAGTTTATTGATAAATTAAAAACTAAACATTGTTTTTTGAATTTTTTTAACACAACAAGAGTGTCCAAAATTGACAAGACCTACCTCATTTGTTAGTGCGCTCATGACTTTCTATGGAAATGGATGAAACCTTCATGTTTCTCCTTAAATCAAAGCAATACTACATCCTTCATGAGGATACCACCTTACATACCATTTTGATCCTTGGGATTGCATTATTATTTGATCTTAGGACCACATGAATAACAATGCATATTTAACTTGTAATTTACTCATATTTTTAAATCATAAGTCAATCCAAAAATTCTTTAATAACTTCAATAGACTCCAAGCCAATAAATTTCTTTTCACCAAACCTATTATTCAAACAATCTCTTTCGAACACGCACGTGTGTATATATGTATAAAAGAGTTTGACTTACTACCCTTACATACCCTTACATATTTGTAAACTTATATTAAACCATTCTTACCGGTGAATGTATGGATAGTTAAAGGACAACTTATATAAAAATTCTTACATAGTTTTAGTTTTTTCTTACAAAAGTTTTTTACAACTTTTTGAACGTAAAATAATAACATACTTTTTGTTTTGTCTTATAAAAGTCACTAAACAATTTTTTCACATAAAAAACCAACGGAATTTCTTGTTTTTCGCATAAAAACCCATCAACAGAAAAGTATGTTGTTTTTTTTACGTGTAAAAATTGTTTAGAGATTTTTATGTTGAGGGTTTTTTTTGTGAAAAAGCAGAAAGTATGTTAGTTTGTATGTGTAAAAATTGTTGGGTGAGTTTTTTGACACAAAACAGAAAGTATATTGATTTTTTACATGCAAAAAATTATACCGGGATTGAATAAGAAAAAACTAAAAATATATTGATTTTTTATAATATTTGAACTTAGTTAAATCATCGGGGCTATGGTGTATTCTATAAATCCATCCACTAGTAAATACACTATTTATAGAGCCGTTAAAATATTATAATATATTCACTATTAAATCCAATATTTAAGATGTAGGATTTTCGTTTCAAAAATATGGTTTTGATACATACATTTTATTAACTGTGTTTGACATTTATTACTAACATGTGTCAAACCATAAAATGACTATTTTATTCTTACTATCACTAATCAGAAAAACCCAAACCCCCAACCTTTATCACTAACATATGTTAGAAACTGTAAGTGTCATCTTTGCTCCTTTGCGACTCTCTTAGATAGGTGCCATCTTTGCATCTTTGCGACTGAGAGTCGCAACGGTTGAGATGGCCAAATTTACCAACACAAATGCAGATATAAGTTTTCATGCATTTTTACTTTTACTTTTCGAAGTACTAGACAATTATATCCATATAGACTCCTTATTCCACCGTCATATCAAATTACAAACACCTCTTGACAATTAACTACGAGTACCCATGCGGAAATTTCAACTTCATTAACCATTCGTTGGCATACTTCACTTGTTTGCTTAATCTATACAACACTTTTGGTTTTATTAGTCTGCTGATAGCCGTGAAAATGCACATGTCAGCATGTGAGTAATATACTTCTACATCTTTTCTGGGCTTTATGTTGTCTTTCATTTTGGATGTGCCCATCAAGAAGTTAAAAGATTCTTGAATACATTCTTCTTATCATGCAAGACATTGTGGTTATAATGGGTTAATGTCTTCTAGTATGGAACTCCTAAAAGATGTTTTCATTACCCAATTATACGTTATTCCTTACCTTCAACTTTTTTTATATATACTTTTGATGGTACAAAATTCCTTCCTAAATTGTTGGATATCCACGAACTTGCTTCTAAATCGATCTGTTCACTAATTAGCATCGATGGCATACCATTTTCAAGGCAAACATACAAAGAAACCTTTTATTTTCAATGGAGAATTGGTGTTCTTTAGGTAACCATGTTTGATGACAATCAAACTAACTAAAGTTAGCAGCAAGAGATGGAAGAGAGAGAGAAATGAACCGAAAGTCTCTTAAATCCTTTTCCTAACTAATACTGATAGATTTACTGATGGAACCATTTGTTGGGTATTCCCTTAGTAATATGTTGGTAATCATTTACGAGTTAGCGACCATTCCTACAGTAAATTAATTAGGCCTTAATAGGCGTTATCATGTGTTAAATAGTTCTTTTACAACATAACAAACCATTTTAGGTCATATCAAAGCGTTGATGTTATAATAGCATATGTTAGATGATAACATCAACCAATTGGGCCTTAAGACCTTATCATGTTTTAATGTAATGTTTTATGAAATTAATTTGTCATTTTATGTCATCACAAATTATTTAGGTACTAGTGGAACCTGTTAGATGATAAGTCAACAAATTAGCTTTGGTTGGTCATGTCATGTGTTAATATGTTATTTTACCATATAACAACTCATGTTATGTCATAACAAGTCATTTAGATGTTAATGACATATATTAGATGATAAGTTAACTGATTAGGCCTTAATGAACATTGCCATGTGTTGATTTATTATTCTATCCTATAACAAACCATGTTATGCCATAACAAATTATTAGATGTTAAGTATATATTAGATAATAAGTCAACCAATTGTGCCTTTGTAGGGCTTGTCATCTGTTAATACTTTGTTTTACAATAAAACAAGTTATGTTATGTCATAACAATCATTTAGGTTTTAATGATCCATGTTAGATGATAAGTCAATAGATTAGGCCTTAATGGATTTTGTCATTTGTTAATGGGTTGTATTACCTTATAACAAGTCATTCCGTGTCATTAATTTTAGTTGTTATTGGTTAATTAAAAAATGTTAGTTAATTAAATTACAGGAATGTATGGACATAAGAGAATCATGCATATGAGGGAAACTCTTATTTGAAATAGAGTTACCTTCTATCCTAAGAATTGGGAATCCTATTGACTTATCATAATGATTCGTAGCTTTGTTTAAACCTACAAACTTCTCAACAAAGGACTTCACGCAGAGCTAGATTGAAACGTATGTAAATGAACCTTAATTAAGTTTTGAGACCAGAATTTTCAACAAATTCACTAACACTGTATTAGCTTAGATATCTAACTTCTAAAACCACCAATTCTAACTAAAAGTATTGCATACGGAGTATGTATCGGTATTCAACAATGAACACATACTACGAGATTTATACATGTGAAAATGCTGGAATGCATTTGAAAGCAACAGTAGTGCGGTAATATATTGAATGGCGGAATGCGTTTGAAAACAAGAGGAATTGGACCAAATTTATATCTACAATTATTAGGGGATTATGGGAAAACCTGTAGCAAAATGGTCTCCTCAACAGATGACTAAAATTTGAATGAGAATTTTATTAGAAATCTAATCCTTAATTAATATCACTAAGGATTACCAAAAGCTAGTGTTGGAAAAGAGTTTCACAAACAAGGAGCCCAATAAACATACTAGTGTCGGTAGTGGTACATCGTTAATCGTCAATGATGATTTTAACTTACTAGGTTTTGGTATCCCTCGCTAATTACCGACCATATTTTTAATCTTCTTATTTCTATCTTTTTGTGTCTTTTTGGGTATTTCCGTCGCTTATCAACAAAACAATAAGCGTTTGCTAGTTACTACTATTTTCTACCGTTAAGTGGCCATATACAAGACTAGATAAAATAAACTAACTTATAAAATCATATACAGATTTAAAATTAGATGTTAGTTTTTCTATAATCATAAATTCGAAGTGCCCATGATTTTGTTAAATATTTAGAAAATAGAAAATACCATTGGTTAACACAATATTTGGTGTGGTTGTAGATGACGATTGACGTGGGTGCATTGATCCATGTCTTTGACTATATTTAACATAGACAAAAGAGTGTTCTTTTTCACACAAGAAGTCATCCGCACGATTTACCAGATAATACTTTCCAAAATTGGCAACTGTATATTGTTATTGTCCCTAGCATTGGATTCCTTTTTTACTCTCTCTATTGAAGCGATGTTCAGTGTTATTCAAATAATTTATATCAGGTCTTTTATAAATTTATTTTGTTGTAACTAGTTATTTATGAGAAAAAATATATACAGTCCCAACTGATAAACTTATTATTTATATGTACTAAAAATTAAACACTTTAACTGATTATTTTTACTATTATGAATTGGAATGAATGTATTAGTAATAATATTAATTTGGTGTGTTTGATATTCCAATGTATCTAATAAGAGCACTTGCATTTTACAGGTATCAAGGTCGATTTAAATAGAAATTTGAGCTTCACCCGACCAGCTTTCAACATATTTTGTGATGTGAGCAATATAGTTGTTGACAGATACAAATGTTATATTTTTGTTTGTTCAACATTCTGGTTTGAAATAATTTAAAAATAAATATAACAATGTAGTATGTACAAGTGAGATAAAAGCTACATATCAGCTACAAGTGTTGTGACAGTTTGATTACAGAAGCGTGTAAAACTAACTTACTCATCCCGAAGGTTCTCTCCATGGTAGCATCAAGATGCATATATCTAATATTCACTTACCAAAGTTTTTTTAATTGAAGGAACTCAGCAAGTATAAGTAAAACCAAGCTAAAATCGATAACGACATTTTGTCTAATGGGTGAAACATGTTCTCATTGAAATTGATCATTTTTAGCGGACAATAACTTAGAAGGGTGAAATCATGCATATCTAGGTTGGTATTAAAAGGTCGTTAATTGTTAAAATGAAATGTTTTTGCAACATCATAACTTAGAAGGATGAAATCATGCATATCTAGGTTAGTATTAAAAGGTCGTTAATTGTTAAAATGAAATGTTTTTGCAACATCTTCTCCTAACCGCATATTATTTGTTAAACGAACCACCAAGAATTCAGTGTTGTTTTGCACCACAAGGACTCAAGATAGATGAAATTTATCTAAAAACAAAGGTCTTGATGATTCTCAGATTTTTAAGTTAGTATTAGGTGCGGTTAAAAGTTTGATAAACATCGATAAAGATCTCTTAAATTTCAAGATTAGCTAGGATGTTGGTAATTTTAGTGTTATCAACAGTTTTATCGAGTTAACTTGCTGATCTGGAAAAATTATAGAAGTGTTTAAATGGGTAAGGTGACGCAGTAGTGTGGGCTTGTTTTTCATTGATACAGTTGGTTGTATATAAGAATAATTTTATTGCGCTTATATATTTGTGGCTTATTAATGAATAAATAAAGCCCACTAATATTGTGGAGTTTGGTTATTAGATCAAAAGTCCAATGTGGACTTGCATATATCCACACATATATAAGAACAGAGCACGTACGGTTTTTCTCTCGCGCAGAAAACAAAATTATTCTCAAAATCTCAGATTGAATCCGATATATGATGAATTGGTTTAATCTGATCATTACAGACTTCATCACATTTCCGATATTAATCAAGTCACAGATTTCAATTTCTTCGATCCATGCTCTTTGTTTGTGATCATTAGTATCGCAATATCATTCGACGAAATTACTGCACTTATGAACATCGTCTCCGATTCGGAGTAAGTAGCGTCTCCGATTCGGAGTAAGTAGCATCACCGACAACAATGAGAAAAATAAATGTAATAGCTAAATGATGATAAGCCATATTAGTCAGCCATAAACTTTGAGTTTGTGTGGATGTAATAGCTAAATGTAATAGTTAAAATGATAGTTTCTGTTTATTGGGAAGTACCAAATAAATGACTACTTGAATCAGGATTTTGAGCATAAAGATTTCACTGACCTATAAAAAGTAAGCCTAACCGTTGGGGATGTCGAAATACATCTAAGAAATTATTACATCAAACGTACCCATCTGTGGATGCATGGATAGCGACATAAGAAGATAAAAAACAAAGACTTTTAATTTTGCATCTTTTTGTTATGATTCACGTAAGACAAAATGTTTGAATATCATTTTTTGTTCTGTTTGTGGTGTGGTTCCCGTATTGTTGATCGCAAGGATTCAATTAATGGTAGTTTTATTTCACAAGGTTTAATAGGATTTAGTTTTGTTCTTGATTGCAATTTTTTCTACAAAGATTAAACCAATTTGGTTTGATTTCGTCAACCGGAACTTGAATCTAAAATTAGGAATTTCGATTGGTGTGTACAATTGACTTCTGTGTCTTGCGGTTGTGGACTTACAACCAAAGGATATTAATAATACAAGGGTAGTAGGATTTTAATTACTTAGAACTTGGATCTAGGAAGGGATTTTAATTGTTGGAAAAAGATTTAATATTTGTGTTTAATAATTGAGATTTTGATTACTTCAGATAATTTGATTCAAATGTAAAGTGAGAAATCGTTTCGGGATATGCTTAGCAAGTTTGTCAAATTGGAAAATTTTAAGGCTCAAGACTTTAGGCAATGAAAAACGAAGATGCATTTCTTGTTGACAACAGTGAAGGTTGCATATGTATTTTCTATGCCAATACCAGTTGTAGGGGAAGACGAAACCTTAAATCAACAGAGAAGGAGACTCAAATGGGTAAATGACGATTATAACTATAGAGGTCACATACTCACTGAAATGACCGACTCACTCTTTGACGTGTATTAAAACATAGAATCTGCCAAAGATCTTTAGGATTTCTTGAAGTTAAATACATGGCTGGGAATACATCAAGTAAGAAATTCCTAGTAAGTAATTTTAATAAGTACAAAATGTCATATTCTAGGCCTATAATTGGACAGTATACTGAGTTGTTGCATATTTTGGGTCAATATGCACAACATGATATACATATGGATGAGTCAATTTCTGTGTCAAGCATAATCGACAAGTTTTCACTTTAAGAGTGACTTTAAACATACTCTAAAACATCAAAAGGAAGATTTGACCTTGGTTCAGTTGGGTAAACTTATCTAAATTAAGGAATCACTTCGAGCGCAAGAAGTTAATAAAACCAAGGGTAAAAACTAGCATCATCTTCGGTTAAAGATGTCGAAGACGTTAAGAATTTCAATAAGTTCAACAAGTTTAAGGGTAATAAACGCAAGTTTAACAATGATAACAAATATTGCATAAGAAAGCAAAACCTGCTTGTTGGAGATGTGGAAAATCAGGACATTTCAACAACGATTGTTTGGTGGAAGCAAGGCTAATGCAGCCAGTCCAAGTGGGTCAAAGGACCCAAATATGAGACAAGGTTTGTTTCCTGTTTCTATTTTTAATTATGTGGTGGGGAGACTGTAAGAGTATACTTAGAGGCTGATGTAACCAAAGAGCTCTCAGAATGCACATGTAAAGTACAAGGAAAGTTACTTCGAAAGATTTAATACAACTCAATGAAATTCACTAAGTATCAAATCTTCTAAAGCTAAAAGACCATTTCTTCCAAAGCCAAAAGACCATTTCTTTCGAAGCCAAAGATGAAGTCTTCCGAAACTTCAAGATAAAGTCTTCCGAAGCCAAGAAACTGATTTCTTTCGTAGACAGAGAAGACATGCTTTCTCTGACTCACTTTTGACAAAAGCTGAACCACTTCCCGCTGCCACTTCTGAAGGCTCACCAACTTATACAAGTTGGTGAAAAGTCCATACTTTTGTCAACTATAGATTATGGTCATAGAGTCTGTAACTTTCTACTTATGTACTTTTATCATTTTTGTATTAGATAAGGATGTGAGCTTTGACATGTCATAGTCACTAGTCAAAAGGCAATCTTCCTTTTGACTTTACATTGATCTTTTTGTCTAGATTAGTGTTTTCAGCTGGCCTTCAAAGTATGGCCGGATGTAGGATATAGTATAAAGTATCTCAGGTACCAGTCCTTAGGACTACGCTTTCTAACACTTTGTAAAACACTTAAGAGCAATATACAACATTTTTGAAAACCATCTTATTATGTTCTTAGTGTGTTCTTTACTTGTGTACATTGTTTTAAATATAACGGGTTCCCTATTTGATCTGTTAAGTATTCTATGTCTCTTCAACGAAACCTACAATTGGTATCAGAGCATTTTAGACTCTTGATTGTAAGATCTCACCATCTTTAATCCCTTTAGTTTCATAAAATACTTACCAGCTCAAATGGCAGCTCTCACAAAAGCTGATATGGAAACCGGTACTATGATAAAATCTCTACTGATCACTCCTGATGACTTTGATACTTGGTGATAGCGTATGGAAGGGTTCATCAAGTCCCAAGACAACATGATGTGGAGATCTGTTGTTAAAGGACCTTATATCCCAAGCACCTCTTCAGCCACTGCTGGAGGTGGAATGATTTCAAAGGAAATGGCTGACTATTCTAAGGAAGATTGGAAGAAGATTGACATAGAACAGAAGGCCATGACCGCTCTCTAAACTGCTCTTCCCAACTCTATATACAGAGGCTTCAAGAAGTACAAAACTACTAAGCAGCTCTGGGATGCACTGAAGCTTATGTATGAGGGGTCTGATAAAGCTAAAGAAAACAAGAAAGACCTCATGAAGCAGCAGTTTGAGAACTCCACCTATAAATCATGTGAAACTATACTTTAGGTATGTTGAGATTGTAGATACTCTCATGGATGTTGGAGTTAAGCTTGAGAATAGGGACATTGTGAGGAAGTTCATGTTCTCTCTTTCCAGATAATGGACTCACTACTATGTGGCCATTAAGAGAACTGAAAACCTCTCCACTCTACTCTCACAGAGTTGTATGGTATCCTTAGTGGCTAGAGATGAACATGTAGAATCCATCAAACAGCTCTTCTAGCAATCAACAGAGTTCAGCCCTCCATGTGGTTAAAAGGGATAGTAGAGAACCACAGCATCATCTTATCTGTTATCCTAACAACTCATAAAAGGGCCCTTTCATCACCTTTCCTAAGACACCAAGGGAGAGCTACATCCAAGGAAGCTCATTTCAAGAGACAAGCTTATCTCAAGCCTTTGTGTCTGTTGATGAAAGTTATGGCAACTTTCTCTTCCCTCTTGAAGACATGGATTGTATCCATCCAGATGACCTGGAGTATATGGAGATAATCCAGCAAATGGCTCTTCTCACTCATAGAGCCAAAAAGTTCTACAAGAGAACCGGAAGAAGTTTTATAGCAATGTATCTAGTGGAAAGTTTGGACTGGACAAAAGCAAAGTGAAGTGTTACAACTGTAACCAGATGGGACACTTTGCTAGAGAGTGCAGGACACCAAGGACTAATGGTGTCCAAGCACATTCTAGACCAAGCTACACTGATGCAGCTCCCAGAATTAAGAAGACAAGACAACCAAAACAACAAGTTGCTGTTGCTGTTAAAGAAGGAGGCTTTGACTAGAGTATTCAGGTAGAAGATGTTTCTCTCAACCAAGCACTAATGGCTGACCATGAAGAAGCCAAGGTACTAGAACATCTCTGTACACCTGAATGCATTGTTAAAGTGAACATGTCCTACAACCTAGAAGTGAGATCTGATCTTGAGACCTTGAATATTTTAAAAACTAATTTTAAAAGAGCTGAAAATGATTATAAACTTAAAGTAGAAGATTTAGAGAAAAAAATTTCAACTCTTAAGCATGAACACACAAATTACATGACTCAAGTTAAAGATCTCATTACCAACTTAACTAAATGTCAGGCTGAGCTTGTGATAAGCAAAGCTAGGGTAGAAAATGTGTTCTTGAAAAGGAAAGCTTCAAGAATATCATATCCTCATCCATGCATGCAAATATTTTTTATCAGACCAAGCAGGGATTTGGTTCAAGTGAGATAGCTCCTCCACATACTCTACTATTTGTAAGATCTCCAAGGTGTGGAACAAGTCAAGGTGAGCTGCCCCTCATTGATCCTATCCAAGAAGAGGATGAAGATGAAGAGGAGATAGTGAGGGAAGAATCTGTAAAGAGTGAAAAGATCATCCTAAGAAAGATCACTATGCTCTTAGAGAGAAGAAAGAATCAAGAATGACCAAGTTAGCTAAGAAGAACTTGATCAGGGCAGCCAAAAGAAAATCAAAGAAAGCCTAAGAGATCAAGGTCACCTTCAACTCCAAGCAAAAATAAGTCTTTATTTCTATTGGGTTTGAAGTAGAAATGACTGAAGACTCAACTATGGACTCTAGTACCAGGAGTCCTAGTTCATGTACAAATCATATTGGTTAAGAGAAGAAGGTTGATCAAATATGTACCACTATTGCATAGCTTGAACCATTTAGTTCCAAGAGCAAGCCTCACCCTAAGAAGCCTGCTGCATTATCTATAAAGATGAAGAAGAAAATGAAAAAAGATTAAGCTCAGCCTTCTACTCAGAAGAAGACTCTCAGAAGTATGCCAGTTGAATGCATCATGTGTGGTGGTACCTCTCACTTTGCTAAGGATTACATGTACAATCCCAAGAGTACCATCCATATGACCAAGAAGAAAACTTCTAAGAAGAAGAAGAAGAAGATAGCTTCGGAAGGAAAACCTCTTTCCTTTGGAAGCTTCAAAGTGAAGAAGAAGATAGGTGGAAAATTACCTTCGAATAAATTTTGGTCTTGGAAGAAAGGAATGCTTTCGAAGTACTAAAGTCTATTGTAGTGGATGCAAAAGCTTCTAAAGGTCCAGTCTCCAAAACTTCCAAAGTCATCAAAACTTCTGAAATCTTGAAGGCCAAGTCTAATCTTCCAAAGATGGTGTGGAAGATGAAGGAATGCCATGTGACTGAAAGTTCTTCATCATCAACAACAAAATGATCCTTAGAGCTTGCATATAGGATCAATAACTGTTGAACTTTGATGAGCTCAAGAATAATAAGGCTTGGGTTTCAAGATGTAACTAACCATCTCTTTCTGTGAAGAAACAGCTGAAGACCAAAGAAAATGTATGGATCGTTAATAGCGGTTGTTCCAAGCACATGACAGGCAATGGCTCTTTGCTTCAGAACTTTGAGAAAATTGATGGAGGGCCAGTTTCTTTTAGAGAAGAATCAGGTGGTTACATCACTGGAAGGGGCAGAGTCATAAATGGTAAGCTTAGTATTGAGAAGGTAAACTATGTTAAGGATCTTGGGTACAATCTCTTGAGTGTATCCAATTTTATGACCAAAGACATAACATGCTCTTCACTGAGCATGAGTGCCTTTTTCTCAAGCACGGGGTGATCATTACTCAAGAGCATATCTTGCTTAGAGCCCCCATGAAAGGGAACATGTACAAGATGGATTTGTAGGAAACCTCTCCATCTGGAGAAGTTTCTTGCTTTCTGTCTAAAGCCAATAGTAATGAGTCTTTCTTTGGCATAAAATAATATGCCATGTAAACTTTAAGAACATGAATAAACTAATTAAGAATGATTTGGTAACTAGAATGCCAAAGAAATAGTTTACAAGTGATGACCATTGTGTTGCATGTCTGAAAGAAAAGCAACACAAAGTGTCTTACAAGCCAAAGGAAAAGAACTCCATCACTACTCCCCTATACTTATTACATATGGATCTCTTTGTCCCTAACAGTGTAATGAGTTTAGGAAGAACTTCATATTGCTTGGTGATCACAGATGATTTCATAAGATACACTTGGGTCTTCTTTCTTAGAACTAAGGATGAGACCCCTAAAATCTTAATGAACTTCATTCTAAAAATTGAGAATCAATGTGATCATAAGGTCAAGATCATAAGATGTGATCAAGGAACTGAATTCAAAAACCAAATCCTTAATACATTTTATGATGAAAAAGGTATTACAAGAAAATATAGTGCTCTCAGGACTCCTCAACAAAATGGGGTTGTTGAGGAGAGAAACCGGACACTTATTGAGGCTACAAGGACCATGCTCTCTGAAACTAGCCATCACCTTCTGGGCAAAGGCAGTCAACACTGCCTGGTATGTGCTGAATAGAGTTTTTATAGTCAAGACTCATGGTAAGACTTCTTATGAACTGTAGCACAAAAAAAGACCTTTTATTGGTTTTCTTAGGTCATTTGGATGTCCATGCACCATCTTGAATACCAAAGATCAAATAGCCAAATTTGCTAGGAAATCAGATGATGGACACTTTATTGGATACTCTTCCTAAGATAAGGCATATAGAGTATACAATCTCAGAACTAGAGTAGTTAAGGAGTCAGCCAATATGACCTTAATAAGCATACTCCCAGTATGAAAGGTTCTGGTCTAGATTGGCTATTTGATCTTGATTTAGTTACCAATTGTTTTAACAAATCTTGTGAAGATGTTTTAGGATCTCCATGTAGCTTATTAGTAGGAGATCCTGACCTAAGATTTGTGCTGAGAAGACCAAGTGATAAAATTTCTTCAGCTCTAGTGGTAACTAGCCCTGTAGTTGGAAATCATGCCAGCACAACCATGACAAACTCTTCAGCTGATACATCTGAGGTGCCTATAAATTCCAGCACAAAGGCATAGAATTCAAATGAAAGGGTTTCTAATGTAGGAAGAGATGGAGATGGTGAAAGTGATCAGGAATTTCATGATGCTGACAACCTCTCCACTGAAAACAACATCAATGAAGTCACACACTCATTGGATCAAACTTCTCTTGATAAGTATGCTGATGTGGCGGGTGATACTCAATCACCAGATCTAAATTTAAATAATTTAGATTTATTAAACCAACTTGTTGTGATTCCTCAACTGAGAATCCACAAGTCCCATCCCACTACAAATATCATTGGAGATGTTAAGATAGGGGTGAGAACAAGAGGACAAACCCATGACAAAAATATTTGTCTGTACTCTTGTTTCTTGTCCCAGATTGAGCCAAAGAAAGTTGATAAAACTTTGAAGGATGGAAGTTGGTTTGAAGCAATGCAGGAGGAGCTGCTTCAATTAAAAATACAAAAGGTTTAGAACCTTATGCAGGAGGAGCTGCTTCAATTAAAAATACAAAAGGTTTGGAACCTATGTCCTCTTCCTCATAGGAAGACACCAATAGGTACCAAGTGAGTTTTTAGAAATAAGAAATATGATAGAGGACTTGTCATCAAGAACAAGCAAGACTATTTGTTCAAGGGTATACTCAAGAAAAGGGATTGACTACACAGATGTTTTTGCTCCTGTAGCAAGACTTGAAGCTATTAGGATATTCTTTGATTTTGCTGCATCCAAGGATTTCAAGGTTTACCAACTTGATGTCACGTGTGCATTTCTATATGGAGTGATAGATGAGGAAGTGTATGTCAAACAACCACCTAGCTTTGCAGACCCAGATCACCCTAATTATATCTGCATGCTTGAAAAAGCTCTTTATGGGCTGTATCAAGCTCCAAGGAAGTGGTATGAGACACTATCACAGTACCTTGTTCAGCATGGTTATAAGAGAGGTACTATTGACAACACACTCTTCATCAAAGGAACAGTGAATGACTTGATCCTGGTTTAAGTTTATGTTGATGACATCATCTTTGGGTAAACATATCCAAAGCTCTGTAAAGACTTTGAGAAGCTGATAAAGAATAGATTTGAAATGAGTTCCATGGGCCAACTCAATTTCTCTCTAGGCATTCAAGTGAAGCAGGTTGATAATGGCATCTTTATAAACCAGTCAAAGTATGTTCAAGACATACTAGTCAGATTTCATCTAACTGAGTGTAAAGTTGCTAAGACACCTATAGCTAGAAACCACTACCTAGGACCTTATCTTGAGGGGGAGTATGTTGATGAACATCTTTACAAGGCTATGATTAGGTCTCTTATGTACCTCACAGCTAGCATGCCTGATATCATGTTTGCAACATGCATATGTGCAAGATATCAAGCCGACCCCAAGATGTTACACCTGGTTGCTGTCAAGAGGATTCTTAAATATCTCAAAGCTGCTCCTAAATTGGGCCTTTGGTATCCAAAGAATTTTGACTTCAATCTGTATGCTTATATAGATATTGACTAAGTGGCTGCAACATGACTACAAAGTCTACATTAGGGGGATGTCAATTTCTTGCTGGAAGGATAGTCTCATGATAAAAGAAACAATCATGTGTGTCTGCATCAACTGTTGAAGCTGAATACATTATTGCTGCAAGCTGTTATGCTCAAGTGTTTTGGATTCAGAATCAGATGCTAGACTATGGATTCAACTTCAAAGAGACTCTGATCCACATAGACAACAACTGTGTTATCTCTATTATAGAGAATCTTATGGACCACTCAAAGACAAAGCACATCAACATCAGGTATCACTTGATAAGAGATAATTTTGAAAAGGGATTGATAAAACTAGTCAAAGTTAACACAAATGAACAATATATTGATATGTTCACAAAAGCTTTTGATGAACAGAGATTTAAGTATCTTGTATCAGCTGTTAAGATGATTAACTTTGAGTAGATTTTCTTAAATTAATTTCAAGATTATTTTTTTAAATATATGTGTCTTAAGTTGTCTATATCATCACTCATATAAGCCATGTTTGCCTTAGGAGAAAATTTTTCTAAATGATATTCCTTAGAGTTTTAAGAATTACAGATATATTTTCTTTTGAAAGACATTAAGTTCATTTTGAAGAAAAATTATGTCTTCAAAACTAATATATACTTACTAAGAAATTTACCTTCGGAAAAAATTCTAATATATCTTCCAAATCTTAATATATGCTTCTAAGTACTTATATGTTTTGGCGGACAATTTTTCTTCCGAAAGCAATTAAGTCTCGAAAGCTTTATTTGTTCCTTGAAAAAAACTTCTGAAGTTTAATATCTTCCAAAACCAAATATATCTCGGAAGCAAACACTCTTAAGTTTTTTTCTTCCGAAGCAATTCTTGTAAAGGTAAGGAATATCTTCCGAAGTCAAATTGGCTTCGAAAGTTTTCTCAAAACTTCTGAAGACAAATTACCTTCGGAAGCTTTTCAACTTCCAAGATAACTACCTTTTTGGGCACTTTTTTAGAGGTGGGACCGACATTCAGATTTTAACGTTTATCCTTTTGTATTAACTTTGTCTCAAATCCAACCATATAAATATTTGTACAATGGTTCCCCCTCTTTCTTCTTCCTATTCATCTGCAAAAGTTCTAACCCTAAATTCACCCATAAAACCTCTTTGTTCTTAGCTTTCTTCACACCAAAGCTTTCTCAAATGGCCAACCTTGACCCGCATAATTAGGTTGCTCTATTATCATCTGAGGAAGATCCTGGTTTCTGCCATTTTCTTGTTCTATCCAACTACCTCATTGCCTTAGCCATCGACCCTCCACTATATGAAGAACACTTGCTGGAGTTTTGGAGGACCTGTCAAGAAGTGATCTTAGACGGTGAGAAGGCATTGTCTGCCACAGTGCAGGGGAATACAGTTTTTATCACCCCAGCCACTATCAACACTCATCTCAGGCTGGATGATGAAGAAGGCGAGCTATCCTTTCCTAAATCTGTTGTAAATGAGTCATTCTAGCAGATGGGCTATGAAGGAGACTACACAGTTAGAACCTTCACGAAGGGTAAGGTCTTATACCAGTGGAAGTACCTCCTCCATGTTGTTATTCATATCTTATCAAACAAGCATGGAGGATGGGACCAGATTCCTAAGGATTTATCATATATAGTCCATGGAATGGTACAAGGTGTCAAGTTCAAGTACTCCCAGTTTTTCTACACAAACTTGCTTGTAAAATTGGACTCCTTAGAGTACTACATGTTCCCCAGATATGTCCAGCACATTCTTAATTATGAAATAGGCTCACAGTTAAAGGGAACAGGTACTACTCTTAAATTGGGACAGATGAAACCCGGCATCTTCAAAATCATAAGAAAGACCACTGTTGGCTTCTCAGGGTAGAAACAGCACTGGTCCCAAAATTGTTAGAGCTCATTACTCAAGGTGACAACTTGGCAGCACCAACCAATATTAAACCCATACCTTCTACATCTACACCACCCACACAGCCACAAACTACCCTTGCCTACTCAAGAAAATCCAAACAAACCCCTGTTCCATCTATTCAGATTGAGCAGGCCCCCACACACTCACCTATTCAGGAGAAAGTGGAACCAAGAGCTCCCATTTTCCTTGAGGACCAAACCACTCCCATTATTTCATTGATCAGTGCTGAGGTTCCTCATGCTCAGCCTGATGAGCTTATTGCCCAAGCCTCAAGCCTTCACTTTGAGTCTCAAAACTCAAGTGATCAGCCTTTAGGGGACAGCTACCATCCCCAGCCATTAGACTTAAACCAACCCATCCCTAATCTTCAATTCTATGATGATCAAGATATAGGCTTTAGTGAGTATCATGAGTCTCTCTTATCCTCATCTACTCAAGAAGAGATAGTGCTTTTGAATCACCCATATCCAACCCACATCATCCACCCCTAACTGAGGTGGACTTCCCTGAATATGTTCAGGAAGTCCATATGGAAGAGGCTCTTACTTTTGCAAGTGATTACATCATTAAGACCTCAACCATGGCAACCCAGCCCTTTGACACTTCTCTTGAAGCTGTCATGGAACAGGGGAAATCTAGCAGCCAAGAACCATAAGCTGGTGGTAAGGATGAAGACTTTGGTCCTATTCTCTCATCCCCCCATGATTCTTCTGATGAACATGAGGGGAGTCTGCAACTAAATATGTAACAATTGTCCAAAACCTATACTTATTTAGTTTCAAAGGTAAGTCACCTGGAATCTTAGGTGGCTACCTTGAAAAGGCAGGTCATTGACCAGCAACATGAGATCACTGATCTCAAGGGCAAGTTAGCTAGGAGACCTGCCAGGCAAAGTCAACCAGGTCCACAAGAACCTATGGATGTGGTGGACCTAACCTTTAGCTCCCCTATGCAAGAGGGTGATGCTACCAAAAAGGGGGAGAAAGTCCTACCTACAATCACATAACCTGGGTGTTCTCCTAGAGTATGGACGTAGAGGCCTCACAATCCTCACTTGCAGTTATCCATACTCAACAACCTCCTCAGGCCCACATTAATGTGGATGACCTGATTCAAATCCTATTGAAGGAGGTGTAACACCCGAAAATTTTAAAGAAAAGAAAAGTAAAGAAGAAAAGATAAATATCCAAAAGGTTAAGGGGCGAAGGTGTACAAAAGGTAAACTTACCCATAATGGGTTCCAAAAAGGTGGTAAGGCCGCCCATAACCCTCTCTCTCATGCACAATTCGGCTAAAGACTTGGAAAAGAAAACCCCATCCGGTTTTAGAGAGAGAAAGCTCAAGTTCTTCAAAAAGGTGAGAATTCTAGAAATTTTCTTCTTGATTTTCTATTGGGTTCGAGCTTATGAATCTATTTTTATGTGTTTTCTTGTGTTGGTTGTTTGTCTTATGTGTTTAGGTGCTAGTTATACTTGTTAGCTCTCGGGTTTGTGGTGTTTCACTCGAAAGCTGCTAAGAGGTGAGTTCTAGATCCCCTCTTTTAAATGTTTTCTACTTATTTGGGGCTGGTATGCATATTTAACTGATGTTTTTGAAGCAAACTATGATTTTTCCATGTATGGTTTGGTTGTTTATGATGATATAGCTATGTTTTATGATTTTCATGATGATCGTATAAATGTTTAATATGTTCTAAGTGTTAGACTAATAGATCTGAGCTAAGAATATGCTTAAAATGATGTATGGAGACTGGAAATTAAGCAAGTTGAATTACAGGTAATAGACTTGGTGTTCGCTGTGGACACTAGCCGTCCGTTGTGGACACTTAGGCATTTTGTCTATTGGCTGTGGACTCTGACTGTTGGCTGTGGACATTTGTGAACTAGACCATCCACTATGGACATGGTATGTCAGCTGTGGATATTGTATATCTACTGTGAACCCTTAAGTACTTTAGACCGTTCGCTGTGGCTTGGTTGTCCGTTGTGGACACTTGGAATGTTTAAGTCATCCGCTATGAACGTTAGTCATCCGCTGTGGACACACTTGATGTCTTATTCATGCGTTGTGGACCTTTAGCCGTCCGCTGTAGATTTGGTCGTCTGCTATGGACTTAACCTGTCCGCTGTGGACACTTAGCTTCTAAGCCATCCGCTGTATAACTTACTCATGCACTATGGACACTTAGAATTATTCTAAAATTTTGGGAATAGAATTTAAGTGTTAAGTACTTATGTATAAGGAAAGATTATGCTTGTTCATTGTTTCTAATGTTTGATTCTTTTCTTATGTTCTGCTGTTATGGTTAATATTTATTATGTTTCATGTTATCTGATTATTAAACTGTGAATATTTTAAAAGTATTATTCATAACCAAGTGGACACAAAGGAATAAAAGAAGGACAGTGAAACTTAATGAATGTTACCCTCGGGCCCTTATAATGAATGAAAAGCCTTGCAAGCACAATGAATGGAGGTGCACGACCATGTTGTCATTAGCTCAACTGATGTGCGGCTGTTCCAGCCCATGAGGATGCACATCTGGGGTCTAATCCTTGTGATAGACCAATGTATAATGAATGGGACTCGTATTCATGAGCAGGCTTCGTGCCTAGCAGTGTGGGTCAACTATCGATGGGTTAGCTACCATGATAAACGTTTGCCGACAGGGGTTCGGCATCTGTTGCCAACCAACAATGTAGGCTCTTGCTTTGTGCGATCCTAGTTAATGAAAGTGAAAGATAATGAATGAAAGAAAGATAAAGAATCTCTTAATGATGGATTATGTATGATGATGAATGATCACCATGTGAAGTTTACCAAAGTATATTTTCTATATTATTAAACTAGAACTCACTCAGTAACGCTGACTTTTATGTGCATATCATTTGACAGGTAAGGATGTTGCTGAGGATGGTACGGGGCTAAAGCTACTTGGTGAATAGAGACTGGCATCCATTTATGCAATTATGATATTTTTGTCTTGTAATGCAACTAAATATTCTTTTGTAACTCTAAACAACGATGTATTATTTGGCAAAAGTAATCATAAATGCAAGAAATGGTTTTGGTTAAATTATTCTGCTGCGATTGTTTTCTTATAATAATGTGATTTAAGGTATTTATAATAATGAATGATGCAATGAATGACCAACTGTGGGTTCTTATTCATGCGATGTGGACCTTTAGCCGTCCGCTGTAGATTTGGTCGTCCGCTATGTACTTAACCTGTCCGCTGTGGACACTTAGCTTCTAAGCCATCCGCTGTATAACTTACTCATGCACTATGGACACTTAGAATTATTCTAAAATTTTGGGAATAGAATTTAAGTGTTAAGTACTTATGTATAAGGAAAGATTATGCTTGTTCATTGTTTCTAATGTTTGATTCTTTTCTTATGTTCTGCTGTTATGGTTAATATTTATTATGTTTCATGTTATCTGATTATTAAACTGTGAATATTTTAAAAGTATTATTCATAACCAAGTGGACACAAAGGAATAAAAGAAGGACAGTGAAACTTAATGAATGTTACCCTCGGACCCTTATAATGAATGAAAAGCCTTGCAAGCACAATGAATGGAGGTGCACGACCATGTTGTCATTAGCTCAACTGATGTGCGGCTATTCCAGCCCATGAGGATGCACATCTGGGGTCTAATCCTTGTGATAGACCAATGTATAATGAATGGGACTCGTATTCATGAGCAGGCTTCGTGCCTAGCAGTGTGGGTCAACTATCGATGGGTTAGCTACCATGATAAACGTTTGCCGACAGGGGTTCGGCATCTGTTGCCAACCAACAATGTAGGCTCTTGCTTTGTGCGATCCTAGTTAATGAAAGTGAAAGATAATGAATGAAAGAAAGATAAAGAATCTCTTAATGATGGATTATGTATGATGATGAATGATCACCATGTGAAGTTTACCAAAGTATATTTTCTATATTATTAAACTAGAACTCACTCAGTAACGCTGACTTTTATGTGCATATCATTTGGCAGGTAAGGATGTTGCTGAGGATGGTACGGGGCTAAAGCTACTTGGTGAATAGAGACTGGCATCTATTTATGCAATTATGATATTTTTGTCTTGTAATGCAACTAAATATTCTTTTGTAACTCTAAACAACGATGTATTATTTGGCAAAAGTAATCATAAATGCAAGAAATGGTTTTTGGTTAAATTATTCTGCTGCGATTGTTTTCTTATAATAATGTGATTTAAGGTATTTATAATAATGAATGATGCAATGAATGACCAACTGTGGGTTCTCCAGGGACGGGGCCTTACAGGAGGGAATTCTAAGGGCTATGTCTACCCCATCCAATCCTGCTGAGAATCCAATAACAGGATGGAGGTACGATGCTGATAAAAGAGCCCTGGTACTCTCTAGATCTTAGGAGCAACAAGAAGTCTTCAATTTTCAAACCCTGAGATACTATGAGAGCTTTCCTCTGGTTGACCTGCCAGTTGCCAACCTAAGACAAAACAGGCAAGCTAACATGTTAGCTGAGATGATTCAATAAAGGGTACTAGAAGAGTTCAGAAGATGGTCCTACCTATATAGACAGAGGCTAGCAGGCAAAACTGTTAGTCAAATGGATATTGAGGCACACACTAAGATTAGCTTCGAAGGGGAAACCTCAGTTGAAAGCCCAGTAGTTGAACCTGTAAACCTTAAGACAAGAACTGCTTCAGCACCCAGTACCCTCAGTGAGGCACTAGCTGGTGAAGGTGTCTTACAGCCTCTCCTTGGCCAGAGCTCAAGTTCTAAACCAAGTCATGAAGGCCAAAGCTCTCTCCACCGTGAGTCATATAGGCTAATGACTGACAAAGGGAAGAGGATTATGACCTCTGAGGAGATTGAGGAGAAAAGGAAAAGGAAGAGGAAGGCAATAGGAGAGAGAACTAGAGAGACCCCTAGTTTTATGAAAGCTGTAATCAGGGCTGCCCACAGGCCAAACACTTAGGAGGGTGAGTTAAAGGTAGCCAGATTGAACTATCTGGGGTTAAAGAACTACAACATTGATGAAATCATCTCTCTACCCTTAGAAAAACTCAATGAACTGGCTAACACTAAAGTGTTAAAAGAAAGGAAGGAAGCTGAGGCTGGAAAGTTGCTCCTCAAAATTAAAGAAGAAAGAAAAAGGACGAAACTTTATAAAGCTCCTACCCTATTTCCAATTCAAGAAAGCCCTGAGGCAGAGGCTGTGGTAGCTGAACAAGAAGCTTAGGTAGGTAGTGAACAAGACAGAGAAAACATGATAACCTACCTGAGTGCCACAGGCCTCTATCAGGCAATAGACTTACTTCCCTTGTCATATGAATACATTGAGTTTGAGTACCTCAAGCAGCTTGAGCAAGAAGTACTGAAAGAATAAAAAGTTGCTAAGAGGAAGATGAGTAAAGAGGCTGTAAAGTCAAGAGTCACCATTCGAGCCAATCAGAAGAAGTTTGCTGATAGACTAAAGATAGTGAGCTTCTTGAAGCTGTATAGGTTCTCTGGAAGGAGACTTGGTCCAATGTCTCTATCTATTATGGATGAGCATATTAGAGTAATCAAGTAGAAGATTAAGAAAGGTGAGCAGGTAGACTTTCATTATCCACCAAGTCAGACTACACCTGAAGCTGAGGTCAAGGTTGAACCCCAAGAAACAACACAACATGCTCCTAGTGCTGTATCTCAGCCAGCTTTATCTTCTAACCCACAGCAGGGTCCTGATCCTTCTCCTTCTGAACCTGTGAAGGAAAAGAACCCAACTGAGAAGGACAAACAAGAAATATCTATACTTAAAACCAACCTCCTCGGCTAAAATACAGAAAGAGGAAGAGGTGGCCATCAGAAGGGACAAGAAGAAGAAGAAGAAGAAGAAGAAGAAAAAGTCCAAGGCATCCACCTATGCACCTCAGGATAGGTCAGAACATCCTAAGGATGATCAAGATGAGGCTGCTCATCCAACTCCAATCCAAGTAGAGCCTCTTACTACTGAGAGACCTATCTTGACTTAGGAATTTACTACTAACCCTGACAGATGGTATGTCACTAGAGATTAAAGGGGTCAAGATGTGTACTTCTGGCAAAACATACTTGACCTTTCTCTTCCTGATCTCTATGACATAAGAAGATACTTTGAGAGTCTGAGGAATCCTAAGTAAGTGATGATGAAGGGAATGGTCTTGATTTTATAAGGACTGTCAACAGATGAAGATCAAGACTCAAAGTTATTTTCTAGTTTTGGTAGCATCAGCCTAGGGACAGTTTGTAAGAGTATACTTAGAGGCTGATGCAATCAAAGAGCTCTCAGCATGCACATGTGAAGTACAAGGAAAGTTGCTTCGGAAGATTTGATACAACTCAATGAAAATCACTAAGTATCAAATCTTCCGAAGCCAAAATACCATTTCTTCTGAAGCCAAAAGACCATTTCTTCTGAAGTCAAAGATGAAGTCTTCCGAAGCTTCAAGAAAAAGTCTTCCGAAGCTAAGAAACTGATTTCTTCCGAAGACAGAGAAGTCATGCTTTCTCTGACTCACTTTTGACAAAAGCTGAAGCACTTTCCACTGCCACTTCGGAAGACTCACCAACTTATACAAGTTGGTGAAAAGTCCATACTTTTATCAACTGTAGATTATGGTCATAGAGTCTGTAACTTTCTACTTATGGTGTCATAGTCACTAGTCAAAAGGCAATCTGTCTTTTGACTTTACATTGATCTTGTTGTCTAGATTAATGTTTTTAGCTGGCCTTCAAAGTATGGCCACTGTAGGATGTAGTATAAACTATCTCGGGTACCAGTCTTTAGGGCTAAGCTTTGTTACACTATTTAAAACACTTAAGAGCCATATACAACATTCTTAAAAACCATCTTATTGTGTTTTAAGTGTGTGTTTTACTTGTGTTCATTGTTTCAAATATAGATGGTTCTCTATTTGATCTGTTAAGTGTTCTAAGTCTCTCTAACCATTATGAAACTATTGCATTGACCCCCTTCAACGGTCCTACGAAGACTCGGGTGTTGCAAGTCAAGCATGTAAGGATCTAATGTAGTTTTAGGATCTCAAACCAATTGAAGATGGATCTATGTTAAAAGGGGAAACATGGCAACCGAGCTTATCAAAGTAATTAGAAATATTAAACTTGTATTTACCTCAAGAAAAGAATTAATACTTAATAGTGTATTGTATGTATCAGGGATTCAAAAGAATCTTTTAGCTGGAATTATGTTGAATAGTTTTGGTTTTAAAAAGGTAATTGAGTTAGATAAGTTTATCTTATCTAAACATGAAACCATTGTTGGGTTTGGGTAATTATCTAATTTTAAACTTAATTTTTATGTTCAATTCGCTGGTGATTATGTTTTGTATTACATCTTCCTTATGTGGCAAAGTAGATAATATTTCTAAGTTATGGCATGCTAGATTAGGTCACATTAATTCTTTAGAATGAAAGATATGTCAAAAATGAGTTTGATACTTGCCTTTGCTATGCATGATAAGAAATGTAACACTTGTAAGTTAACTAAGATCACAAGAAAACCTTTTTGAGGATGTTAAAAAGGAACTAAGGTATTAGAACTCATACATTTTGATTTATGTGACTTCAAAGCATACCATCTATTGGTAATAAGAAGTACACAGTCCACTAGAATTATACATCAGACTACAACTCCTTATACACCATAACAAAATGGTGTAGTTGAAAACAAAAATAGAACATTAAAGGAAATGGTTAGTTCCTTGTTATCATATGCTAGTCTGAGTGATGGATTCTAGGGAGAAACAATGCTAACTGCATTTTACTTATTAAGTAGAAATCCTAAAAAAAGAAAAATAACTCCTTATGAGTTATGAAAAAAGAAGTCTCCTGTTTTAAATTATTTAAAAGTTTGGGATTGTAGAGATGTTGTTCGTCTTATTGAACCCAGACGAAAGAACTTAAGTGAGAAAGGAATAGAATGTATTTCATATGCTATGCTAAAAATTCAAAAGCCTACAGGTTCTATATTATAGAACCTAATGACTCGGTGTCTATAAACACTGTCATAGAATCAAGGGATGTTATCTTTAATAAAGAAAGATTCACTTTCATGCCTAGTCCAAAGGATATCATCCATAATTCTTAACCTAGGAATCTTGATCCTATGAGAATATTGTTGTTGATTATGTTAAAGCATATGTTAATGTTAATAGTGTGTCTACTCCTTCGGAACCTATGAAAAGCAAAATAACAAGAAACGCTAAGTCCTTTGGTCCAGGAGTGATATTAGATTCTGTATCAATATTGTTACAGTAGTGAAGAGGATCCAAAGACCTATAATGAAGCAATGGCATCTCGAGATGTTGCTTTTTACGAAGAGGCAATACAAGATTATATGGACTCTATCATGCAAAATAATACGCGGAAATTGACTAATTTAACACCTAGGTGAAAGCCATTGGGTTGTAAATGAATCTTCAAATAGAAAATGAAAGTTCATGGACATATAGACAAGTTTAAGGCCAGATTGGTAATACAAGGCTTTAGACAAAAAGAGGGAATTGATTTCTTTAATGCATGTGCTCCTATTGCTAGGATTTCTAGTATAAGATTGTTATTGACTTAGCTTCAATTCATAAACTGATTATTCATCATATTGATGTGAAAACAACTTTCCTAAATAACAAACTTGATGAAGAAGTATACATGAAACAATCTAAGGGTTTTGTTTTACCTGGGCAGGAACACAATATATGTAGACAAAAAGAGGGAATTGATTTGTTAAATAAATATACTCCTACTGCTAGGATTTCCATTGTAAGATTGTTAATTGACTTATCTTCAATTCATAATATGAAAACAGCTTTCCTGAATGGTGAACTAATTCCACTATAGAATCTAATTTTGTTGTTTGAGGTGCGGCTGGTAAGGAAGCTTAGTGGCTAAGAAATCTGATCTTTGAGATTTCATCGTGGCCAAAATCAACACCAGCTATCTCTATCTGGAGTGATAGTGCAACCACTTTGGCTAAGGCATATAGTCAAATGTACATTTGGAAGTCTACACACTTAGGTATTAGAAATAGCATGATTAAGAAATTAATAACGAATGATTTGATAACTATTCAATTTGTAAGATCTGAATTTAATTTGACTGATCACCTAACAAAAAGGTTAGGGAGAGATCTTGTAAATAAATCAACTATAGGGATGAGTTTAAAATCCATTCAGATTTCTTATGTTAAGACACCCAATCTCATCTAATATAATGCTACATGCTTAATTCAATATGAAAGCTTGTCATGTAGAAATTGAAACACATCTACAAGTCATCCCAAGGTTTGTGTTTGGAATGCAAGCTAAAGTTGGTTGATGTATATCTTCTTAATAGTATATTTATGAAATTACATTTGTAAGAGCAAGGTTGAAAGAAACTACCTATACGAATATGATGTTAAGCCACTTCAAGAATCTTAGACTTGGCTTTGATATAATCTTTGAAGGATTAGGACACGGGCTAGTAAAACATTGTGTCAAGTAAGAATTTCAGTTTTAAACTTACGTGTATATTCACTTCAGGTCTTTATATGGATAGCAAGGGTTCAAGCCACATGGACACCATAATATTCTAATATTTGAATTTGATTTGCTAAGATGAAAATTCAATCCGTATGACATTTTCATTTATGTATAAGTTTGTATTTCTGTGAGAGATATTTAAGTTAATCATGAATATCATTAAAATGAATGAGAAATGTTAATAATTATAGTGTTATTAGCAATATTAGTGTTATTGTGTTAAATTCTCAAATAATCATATTAAGATTTTTAAGTTAGTATAACGTGTGGTTAAAAGTTTGATAAACTTAAAAAAATATAAAACTTTGATAAAGATCTCTTAAATTGCAAGATCAGCTAAGATGTTGGTAATTTAGTGTTATTAAGTATAGTAAATTATATTAGTGACTAAACAAGTTAGGTGATGCAGGAGTACGGGATCGTTTTACACAGGTACAATTGGTTGTATATAAGAATATATTAATTGGGCGTATATATTTGTGGCTTATTAATTAATAAATAAAGCACACTTATTTTATGGAGTTTGGTTAGTGGATCAAAAGTCTAACAGAGCATGTACGGGTTTTTTCTCGCATTGACAACAAAAAATGTTTGAACATCATTTTTCAATTTTGTTTGTGGTGTGGTTCCGGTGTTGTTGATCACAAATAATTAGTGAATTAACTGTAGTTATTTTTTGCAAGGTTTAATAGGATCTAGTTTTGTTCTTGTTTGCAAGTTTATTCTACATAGGAGAATCTAAGTGTTTAGATTTTTAGTCAAGAACTCAAGATAAAGAAATATTAGAAAAAGATAATTAGGTTACCAGCCTTGATTAAAACTTCACGTATCAATGAATAATCCCTTATTGATCGCAATTGTTATCTCAAAGTTTCTTACTAACCGAAGAATCAACCATTCGTCAAAAGAATACTCTTGTCCCCAAGGTGATTGGTGGTAAATGGATAATACTATTAATTATAGTGAATAAATAGACAACTGAAAAAGACATCATCAAAGATTAATACTACTCATTGAAGAAAAAGATGGGAGAGTTACAGAAGAAATAGATGAGAGAAGATAATATATTTGACAATCATTTTTCATACCTCAATCCCACTATCTCTCCCTTTCTAACATGACCTACCCCATTTCATTACATTTGTGTTGATCTGGCCTGAAATATAACCACTCAAAATGACATGTAACTTTTTCACTCGATCACTTTTCCTTGTTGTTGGATCATATGTTGTAGAACTTGTTCTTTGTTAAGCCAATTTGACGTTTTGTCCTCTGGCCCATTTATAACATTACCTACTATACCCCATTAACACATAGTACTGTCCTCAAGGAGAAGAGTTTGGTGAGATGGTTGGTGTCTTCTTAAGTGGCATTTCCAATCAGTAAATCTTCCCATTGAATCAATTTATGTTGAATTTGTTGTGGCGAACAAATGATGGTACAGGTATCTTTCACAGCCCTTAGTAGCAAGATTAGTGTAGATGTAGAGTCAACTAGATCGTGAAGAGTAACCTGCTAATCTAGTTAATTAACACAAGCATATGCAAAGTAGTGAAACATGGAAAACGTGGTGAATTTGGGGTGTTTATTCTAACACCAATTTATATGTAACTAAACTAACTTTGGCAAGGACCCTAGCTCAAAGTACCTCCTACCAAGCTTGTGATGGCATTATAGGCGGACTTGTCATCTAACTTTCAAGGAGCCCCAAGAGTGCGACTGATCGGTACACGTGGTTTTGTTTTGTTTGTTTGTTTTGAGAAGTTGTTTTATATACCGAAAATAATATAGAAATATTTCTGTAATATAAAACAACTGTAATGATTATTAACCTTTCATATATCGAAGAGTTTTAAAATCCTTTGTATATTAAATGAAAACGTCATTAAGTCAATGTTTACAAATCATTTGCCAACCAATAGATATTACAAAAAATTTCAATTAAGCAGTTCAGGTAGATTCTATGCTAGGGAGGCAGCATCCTTTTAGAATCTATCCAAAGGCTATATTTACTATATTCATGATTATCGGAAAAAATTTGTAAAATAATAAGTAAAAAAAAAAACCAATGAATGGATATGAAAATAGTTAGACATGAATATAATTAAACACTTTATTCATAATTTGCATAGTATCTACACCTTTCAAAGTCTATTATAACTATGATGTTCATCCTCCATATATATACGCCTCTTTTCTCGAATAGATATATGAAGAGACCACATGAATCATAATTCATTACAACAAAGACTAGACCAGCCCTACTATAAGATTTGCATCCATCCCCCGAATGTAATTTGATCAACCCACATATATAATTCTACTCTAAAAGTTTTCTTTAGCGAGAAACACCTTCATGCATCAAAGCATTTACTACACTAATGCCTTTATGAAATCGTAAATCATTTATTGGCTTTTGAAAACATTCAATGTATTCACCTTTACAAAATTAGCTTAGCAAAAGCTTAGAACTTGTAAGTTGATGTGTTACTAGTTGAACAACACCTCCTCTTGTATCTTTGATTTCATTTGCTTCAAAAAAGAGTTCATTACCACTTTCTTGCTACACAGCATCTCCTAACGGGGCTATAATATATTTATTGTGAATGCACTCCAAATATTCTTCAAAAAGTTGAAAGAAGTTGGCTTGGTCACTAACAAAGGTAGAGTTTGAGGGGTATGGTTATGAAAAGGATAGTGAGACTGGCTGATTCCATCTGCTGAATAATGGTGATGATTAAGATTTAGCGATTGGAGATTCAGGGTAAGTGATTATTGGTACCTGATGAATCACTGTCACACCCCAACCTTAAAGGCGGAAACATCGAGATGTGAGGGTTAAGATTGTTCACAGCCACATAACACTACCATAAATTGTAAATATAATTATTCATAAGTTGAAATAAACATTACATCCAAATGTCTCAACGAAATAAAGTAAACAATGATCAACTTTCAAGTTTCAAGACATATTATTTATTCATTTTTTCCTAGGTCCAAATCCTAAGTGTAAGCATGCTTCAATAGATAATCATCAACCTTATGCATTTCCTGAAACATGTTAAAAATAAAGGGTCAACTTTGAAAGTTGGTGAGTTTTCATGGGTTAGGCTTACATATATTTATAAAAAATTACAAGTAGCAATTCATGTCAATGGTTACGAATAAAGCAAGTTTATAGATAACATATAGCTACAATCAAACCTTGACAGGTTACAAGTTTACAAGATTAAACGATTAGCTAAGTGTACTTGGTTCCCATAGTGCTCAAGAATACGACACTAGGAGCCGGCAATACCTCGGCTTTAGCACCAAATAGGCTTGTCAGGCCCATAGATCTATGACGTCGCCAGGCTAGCAATAGTTAATGATTGTCAACACATAATGTTCATCATATAAAGCTCATAATATTACAAATAACCATGACAAAAAGTAAAGATGAATTGCATGTGCATTTACAAGTATCAAGATGTTTACAAGTACAAGATTATAAAGTTAACATGTCTCACCCCAAAAAGTGTGATATAAAGTGAAAGAGGGGCATGAAAACTCACATGATATAAGTTGATGTTAAAGGTAGTAACAAGTAATTAAATGGTGCTCGAACGATTTCTTTTACAAGATACCTAAATGTATATATTCCAAGATTAAGTCTAAAGATAAGTTTAACGATTCATACGTGAACTAGGGTTTCAAGTGAAGTTTGGGGTTTTTACAAATAAGGTTAACTATGAAAATCATATATATATTTTTAATCCAATGAAAAAAAATACAATTTAGGTAATTTAATATGGAGAAGAAATAAAATCATTTATAATAATTTGTAAAGTTTAATTATAAAATGTAAATAAATTTTATAATTATCATGATTAAACTATTATTAAAGGTAGCGTGTTAACCAGTAATAATTTAGTGATTTAAACTATTATTTAAAGTTTATTTTTATAAAAATAAACTAAGTATAACATTTGTTAAAATATTTTATAAAAATATTAAAGTATTTAAAGTAATAAATTTACAGAAAATATTTAGATGACTTTAAAAATAAATAAAGTTTACAAAACCGATTTTTATAATTTTTTAGAAATCTTCTATAGTTTTTTAAAGGCTGAAAAGCTTCTACTGGTCTCGATGATTGAAAGCCCTTTATCAATTTCAATTAAGAACGACCGAAAGTTGAAGAAGACTACGGTTGCAGGTCGCGATGAAGAGGATGATCGAATGTGATGTTCGTGTGAGTTTCAAATGAAATTGAGATTGATAGTAGCTTAGGTTTAGTTAAACGTTCGATTATGATACATTTAATTTGATTATTATTGAGTTTTAATGTTCGAACGGCTCTATGATTAAAAGCTTCGGTTACTCGGATTGTTTTGGGGTCCATAACCGTTGTTTAACTCAATTAAAGGTCATAATTGTGTTCGAATCATATTCACGAACCGGTTAGGGGCGTTTGGGGTTCGAATTTGAAGAAAAAGAGTGAGTTTCGAACCTTGCCGGAGTCGGCCGGAGGGTGGCCGGTCTTTGGCTGGAATTATGGGGTGGGGGGTTGGTTTGAATTTTAAATACTTTTACACCTTTAGTCCCTGCAGTTTTCATTTTATTATTTTATGTTTAAACTTCCATTTTTAGTTTCCAATATGCCATAAATACCCCCTGAACTTATTTAGCCTTTAAGTTTTAAATGTTTTTATAACTTTATCAATTGTTTAATTTTTATAAATTATTAATTATTATTATTATTATTATTATTTTTATTATCATAACTTGATGTTTAAGTTTTATAATAACAAACACAAGTTGTAATTACCATTATTATTATTATTACTTAATAAATTAATTTATTAACTTCTAAATTAACTAAGAAACAAGCATAAACAAGCCCTCAAAGTTTCATAAATGACATAAATAGTCCTTACAAGAACAAAACAAGGGTAACTTTAATTTAACGAAACACGTAAGGTTACAGTCTCCCCAACTTTTAAGAATTTCGTCCCTAAATTAAGATTGTACTAAGCAAACAAATACGGGTATTTCTTCTTCATATGCTCCTCACGCTCCCAAGTAAACTCAGGTCCACGCTTATTTTCCCAACGAACCTTGACGATTGGGGTAGTAGTGGTCCTAGTCTTCTTCATAATGCGGTCCATGACTTCAACGGGTTTCTCAACAAAATGTAATGACTCGTCGATCTGGATGTCATCTAATGGGACATGCAGACTTTCATCAGCCAAACATTTTCTCAAATTTGAGACATGGAAAACAGGATGAACCCCGCTAAGATCAGAAGGTAGTTCCAGTTTATAAGCCACTTTCCCAATCCTTTTCAGGATCTTGAAAGGTCCTACAAATCGTGGAGCTAATTTACCCTTCCCAAAGCGAACGACTCCCTTCCATGGTGAGACTTTAAGAAGAACCATATCCCCAACTTGGAATTCCAACGGCTTGCGTCGTTTATCGGCATAACTCTTTTGTCGACTTCTAGCCACTTCAAGGTTCTTGCGAATCATGGAGACTTTATCGGTTGTTTCTTGTATGAGCTCAGGACCAGTGATGAAATTTTCACCAATGTCAGTCCAGCAGATCGGGGAACGACATTTACGACCATAAAGCGCTTCGAAATGTGCCATCTTGATACTCGAGTGGTAACTATTATTATATGAAAATTCCGCGAGAGGTAAATGCGTATCCCCGTCACCACCAAAGTCAAGGACACAAAGACGTAGCAAATCCTCTAGGGTTTGAATGGTTCGCTCGGTTTGACCGTCCGTTTGAGGATGGTAAGCCGTGCTTAAATCCAGTTGAGTACCCAAAAGTTCTTGCATAGACGACCAAAAGTGCGAAGTGAAACGAGCGTCTCGGTCGGATATGATATGCAAAGGTACGCCATGACGACTCACAATCTCATCAATGTATATACGAGCTAACCTTGACGTTTTGTAAGTGTCACGTATGGGTATGAAATGTGCCGACTTGGTCAATCGGTCAACGATCACCCATATGCTATCATGACCATGAGAGGTGCGAGGTAGTTTGGTTATGAAGTCCATGGATATGTGTTCCTATTTCCACATGGGGATCTCGGGTTGTTCAAGCAATCCACTAGGACGTTGATGTTCAGCTTTAACCTTCGTACACGTAAGACACTTAGCTACGTAAGTTGCTATGTCCTTCTTCATTCCAGGCCACCAGTATTGACCACGCAGATCCATATACATCTTATCGGAACCAGGATGAATTGAGTAACGAGTTTGATGAGCTTCATTCATGATAAAGGTACGAAGATTATCACGGTTTGGAACCCAAATTCGATTCAAGAAATACATCAACCCATTGGGTTTCGTTTCTAGTTGAGCTCGAAGGTTGTACTCCAATTCCTCTCCCATTTTTCCTCCTTCTTGAACCGCTTGTTGAGCCTCCATGATACAAGTCTCGATGTCATTCTCAATCCTTAAATTTTGCAGCAGCACCGTAGTCTCGTTAACATCCAGACGAATCTCAGTATCAAATTCTCCCAAGGTATCAAACCATTGTCGTCGATCGCGAATTTCTTGAAACGAGACCATCTTATTATGAATCTTACGACTTAGTGCATCGGCTACGACATTTGCCTTTCCAGGGTGGTAACGAATGTCACAATCATAATCACTAATCAACTCAACCCAACGTCGTTGTCTCATGTTGAGATCCTTTTGATTGAAGACGTGTTGTAGGCTTTTGTGATCGGTGTAGACTATACATTGCGTCCCATAAAGGTAATGCCTCCAAATCTTTAAGGCAAAAACCACAGCACCAATTTCAAGATCATGTGTCATATAATTCACCTCATGGACCTTCAATTGTCTCGATGCATATGCTATGACCTTTCCTCGTTGCATGAGAACACAACCAAGGCCTTGTTTTGATGCATCACAATATACGGTGAAATCATCATTTCCATCGGGAAGGGTCAAGATAGGAGCATTACACAACTTGTGCTTTAAGGCTTTAAAGGCTTCCTCTTGTTCAGACCCCCACTTGAATGGTTTATTCTTTTGGGTCAAGGAAGTAAGCGGCTTCGCGATTCGAGAGATGTTGGCAATGACACGTCGATAATAGCCAGCAAGACCAAGGAAAGAACGAACTTCGGTTGGAGTTGTGGGAACACACCAATTTTTCACAGCTTCCACCTTCGCAGGGTCAACGTGAATTCCTTGACTATTCACCATGTGTCCCAGAAATTGGACCTCCTCAAGCCTAAATTCGCACTTTGAGAACTTTGCGTATAGTTGTTGTTTCTTCAATAGTTCAAGAACTTGTCGCAAGTGATGTTCGTGATCGGTTTTGGACTTGGAATAGATAAGTATGTCGTCAATAAAGACAATCACGAACTTGTCTAGATACGGCTTGCATACTCGATTCATGAGATCCATAAAGACAGCAGGAGCATTCGTTAAACCAAAGGGCATAACCATGAACTCATAGTGTCCATATTGAGTCCGAAACATAGTTTTTGGGATATCATCATCATGAACCCGTAATTGATGATAGCCAGAACGTAAGTCAATCTTTGAGAAAATAGCAGCTCCTTGAAGTTGGTCAAAAAGATCATCGATGCGAGGAAGAGGGTAGCGGTTCTTGATGGTAAGTTTGTTAAGCTCCCGATAATCGATGCACATACGAAATGATCCATCTTTCTTCTTCACGAACAGAACAGGTGCACCCCAAGGCGATGAGCTAGGACGGATAAAGCCATTGTCGGACAGTTCTTGGAGTTGACTAGCTAGCTCTTGCATTTCCGACGGTACAAGTCGATATGGTGACTTAGCCACAGGGTTCGCTCCCGGAATTAAATCGATCTTAAACTCGACTTCACGCACTGGAGGTAAACCGCTAAGGTCATCGGGAAACACTTCAAGAAAGTCTCGTACAATCGGGACATCCTTAAGATCGTTCCCTTTGACTTTCGCGTTGACCACGTAAGCCAAGAAAGCTATGTAACTCTTGCTTAGGCATTTTCGGGCTTGAGTACACGACATGAGTTTGAGTCCTTTAGAGGATTTTTAACCGAACACCTTCAATGTATCCCCCGAAGGTAAAGGAATTCGAACGCACTTTTCGAAACAAATAATTTCCGCATGATGTTTGGCTAGCCAATCCATGCCAATGATAATGTCAAAGCTTCCAAGTTTCATAGGAATAAGATCGATAAAGAAATCATGCTCGTTTAGGCTCAAAATGCAATCACGAATAACGACATCAACAGTGATGGGTTCTCCATCGGCGACTTCGACAGTAAGCGGTCTTTCTAATTTCGTATGTGGCTTAGCAAGTATAGGCTTAAATTCTAACGAGACAAAAGTCTTATCGGCTCCAGAGTCAAACAGGACGTAGGCATAAGAATTATTAATAAGAAACATACCTGTTCAGTTTTAAAGATGTTTAACGATACAGGTAAAGCAATAAAAGAACTTAGATCATAAAGTTGGGGTTGGATTTGACATACCGTTCACCACATCGTTGTTTGCTTATGCTTGGTTTGCATTGATGTTGAAGGCACGTCCTCGGGATTGTGATACGTTACCCGCAAGACGAGGGCATTGTGGGTGAAAATGACCAGGTTCGCCACAGTTGTAGCAAGCACGATTAGCAACTAACGCGGCATTGTTTGGTGCACGGTGACAAGTAGCCACCAAGTGTCCATACTTACCGCACAGTGTACAGATGCGGCACGGGGTATTACCCGCATGATGATACCTACAGACATTACACAAGGGTAGAGGACCAGCATAGGCCCTAGCAGCAGGTGCTGGTGCAACAGGAGCGGGTTGTCTTTGAGGTACCTTGGGTGTAGCCACAGCGAAATTACGTGCCGGTGTGAACTTTCGTTTCTTGTTGTTGTAAGACGGTTCATTCTTACTCTCCTTAGCTGCTTCAGGGACCGCCTTTTCAGTCTTTTTAGCCCCTTTGACAGACAAGGTGCCCGCTCGAATATGGTTTTCAGTAAGTTGAGCGGTGATGGTAATGGCATCTTCCAAAGTTGTGGGTCTACTTCCCACCACGGCATCTTGGATTTGAGGTGGCACCCCCTTGATGAACTTCTCAATGTTCCTAGGAACAGTGTCAACCATGTGAGGCAACAGGATGCTCAACTCGTGATGTCTAGTTGAATAGGCCAAATGATCTCCACCATCTTGCTTGAGATTCCAAAACTCCTCCTCCAGCTTTTGCAGCTCACTTCTCGGGCAGAACTTTTGGATGGCAATGTTCTTGAATTCTTCCCAAGTTAGTGCCACCACAACATCAGCACCACGATTCCTCTTCTCACTATTCCACCACGTAAGTGCTCTTTGTTGAAGAACACTTGTGGCATAACGGACTTTGAGTGCCTCGGGACACTCACAGTTGATGAAGGTGTTCTCCATGCTTTCAAACCACTCGAGAAGTCCAGTGGCTCCTTCCTTCCCACTAAAGCTAGTGGGTTTGCATGAGTTGAAGTGCTTAAACGTACAGGTTTGGTTGTTTCTTCCTTGATTTGCACTATTCTCTCCTTGCCCATTGCCATTAGTGTTGTTACTAGCGTTGGTCATCAAGGTGCTACTCAGTTCGGCAACCATGGTCGGAATGACTGCAGCCATTTGACGGGCAATCATGGCGGCTAATTTGCGGTCGGAGCTACCACGCTTTCCATGATGACGAGACATGCTAGATACAAAATAAGTTAGTCACAGAAATTTGGAGGTAGAAAATAATAAATCAAACAAAGATTTTTCAAGACTTGTAAAACACACATGGAATGATTCCATTTGGTAACGCATTACCATTTGGAAATGTTGACACGTCAAGGTGAGTTAACTCCAATTGCCTTAGAAACTTGTGTATATTGACCATAGTTTATCACTCATCCCAGAAATCCCCAGGTAAGCATAACTAGTCCCACGGGATTTATGCGAAATGCTTACCTTAGCCCGAAGGCTTTTTGCCAGGAAATCCAGAATACAGGTGTCTATGTGTCACACAATATTTCTTTAGGTTCATGGGATTAAAACCTTGATGAGATTTTCATAGATTAGACATAAAGTCTAAAGATTTGAACCTTTCGATATAAAGCTTACGTTCCCACGTGTCGTCGAGAATAAGTTTAAGAGATTTCATCGTCGAGAGAATAAAGGATTAAGAATAAGTTTTAGGGGAGACAAGGCAACCAAGTTTCTCAATTATAAGGCAATCCTAACTAAAGGCATCAAGTTGCACATTAAGAGGCCCTCCTAAACAAGTAGCATTATGTAGCATGCAACAAAATATATTACAAGATCATAAAGATTTTTCTTATGAGGTTCATGCATCAACTATAGTCTAGGTCACCATTTCTAATAACCTAAATCCCTATAGTTATGGGCTCTGATACCAATCTGTCACACCCCAACCTTAACGGCGGAAACGTCGAGATGTGAGGGTTAAGATTGTTCACAGCCACATAACACTACCATAAATTGTAAATATAATTATTCATAAGTTGAAATAAACATTACATCCAAATGTCTCAACGAAATAAAGTAAACAATGATCAACTTTCAAGTTTCAAGACATATTATTTATTTATTTTTTCCTAGGTCCAAATCCTAAGTGTAAGCATGCTTCAATAGATAATCATCAACCTTGTGCATTTCCTAAAACATGTTAAAAATAAAGGGTCAACTTTGAAAGTTGGTGAGTTTCCATGGGTTAGGCTTACATATATTTATAAAAATTTACAAGTAGCAATTCATGTCAATGGTTATGAATAACGCAAGTTTATAGATAACATATAGTTACAATCAAACCTTGACAGGTTACAAGTTTACAAGATTAAACGATTAGCTAAGTGTACTTGGTTCCCATAGTGCTCAAGAATACGACACTAGGAGCCGGCAATACCTCGGCTTTAGCACCAAATAGGCTTGTCAGGCCCATAGATCTATGACGTCGCCAGACTAGCAATAGTTAATGGTTGTCAACACATAATGTTCATCATATAAAGCTCACAATATTACAAATAACCATGACAAAAAGTAAAGATGAATTGCATGTGCATTTACAAGTACCAAGATGTTTACAAGTGCAAGTTTTTAAAGTTAACATGTCTCACCCCAAAAAGTGTGATATAAAGTGAAAGAGGGGCATGAAAACTCACATGATATAAGTTGGTGTTAAAGGTAGTAACAAGTAATTAAGTGGTGCTCCAACGATTTCTATTACAAGATACCTAAACGCATATATTCCAAGATTAAGTCTAAAGATAAGTTTAACGATTCATACGTGAACTAGGGTTTCAAGTGGAGTTTGGGGTTTTTACAAATAAGGTTAACTATGAAAATCATATATATATATATATTTTAATCCAATGAAAGAAAAATACAATTTAGGTAATTTAATATGGAGAGGAAATAAAATCATTTATAATAATTTGTAAAGTTTAATTATAAAATGTAAATAAAGTTTATAATTATCATGATTAAACTATTATTAAAGGTAACGTGTTAACCAGTAATAATTTAGTGATTTAAACTATTATTTAAAGTTTATTTTTATAAAAATAAACTAAGTATAACATTTGTTAAAAATATTTTATAAAAATATTAAAGTATTTAAAGTAATAAATTTACAGAAAATATTTAGGTGACTTTAAAAATAAATAAAGTTTACAAAACCGATTTTTATAATTTTTTAGAAATCTTCTATAATTTTTTTAAAGGCTGAAAAGCCCTAAAAAAATAATTTAGGGTGCCCGGGTTCGAACCCGGGACCCCAAGGTTGACAGGGGGTGCGGTTACCATTAGGCTGGGCGCCTATGCCTGCCAAGAAAATGGTTTTTAATTGTTAAAAGCATTAACTACTCGAAACCCCCAAATTCCATGAACCCTAACTTCGGATTTCATCAAATTGATCGATAATTCGTATGTTTCAACCGAATTAAACTTAGGGCTTTTGTTTGTAATGATCATACGAACATGCTAATATGTATATTTACCCGGATCGAAGTCGAATCGCTGATGAGCAAGACGAAGAACAAGTCGTGGCTATGTCGAGATTGGTTCAGGTTGCAAATGATGTTAATAATCAAATTCGTTGCATAGAAAGCTTCTACTGGTCTCGATGATTGAAAGCCCTTTATCAATTTCAATTAAGAACGACCGAAGGTTGAAGAACACTAAGGTTGCAGGTCGCGATGAAGAGGATGATCGAATGTGATGTTCGTGTGAGTTTCAGATGAAATTGAGATTGATAGTAGCTTAGGTTTAGTTAAACATTCGATTATGATACATTTAATTTGATTATTATTGAGTTTTAATGTTCAAACGGCTCTATGATTAAAAGCTTCGGTTACTCGGATTGTTTTGGGGTCCATAACCATTGTTTAACTCAATTAAAGGTCATAATTGTGTTCGAATCATATTCACGAACCGGTTAGGGGCGTTTGGGGTTCGAATTTGAAGGAAAAGAGTGAGTTTCGAACCTTGCCGGAGTCGGCCGGAGGGTGGCCGGTCTTTGGCCAGAATTACGGGGTGGGGGGGGGGTTGGGTTTGAATTTTAAATAGTTTTACACCTTTAGTCCCTGCAGCTTTCATTTTATTATTTTATGTTTAAACTTCCATTTTAAGTTTCCAATATGCCATAAATACCCCCTGAACTTATTTAGCCTTTAAGTTTTAAATGTTTTATAACTTTATCAATTGTTTAATTTTTATAAATTATTAATTATTATTATTATTATTTTTATTATCATAACTTGATGTTTAAGTTTTATAATAATAAACACAAGTTGTAATTACCATTATTATTATTATTACTTAATAAATTAATTTATTAACTTCTAAATTAACTAAGAAACAAGCATAAACAAGCCCTCAAAGTTTCATAAATGACATAAATAGTCCTTACAAGAACAAAACAAGGGTAACTTTAATTTAACGAAACACGAAAGGTTACAGTCACCATAGGAGTTTGTTAGACTTGGGAATAAGAGTGATAGTGAACTGGCTCATGAATGGGGGCCATGAGAGCTGATGACTTTGAGGGGTTTGAGGATCTGCCTAGTGATTCTTCATCTGCATCCATCTCCATCTGGTAAACACTGGTATGTCGTATAACTCCTCAAGAGTCCTTGTTTTCAGATTTCCAGTTCTTCTGATGGACACAATGTAAACTATCCATGTCTTTGGTAAAGACCTCAAGAACTTATGAAGAACATCATTATTTTCCATCTTCACTCCAACTTTATTGAGAGGGTCTAGAAGTTCAACATATCTAAGATATGTAGCAGTCGTGGTTTCTCCCCTTGTGAAACCAAAGTACTCGAACTTCTGTTTTAAAACATCTCTTTTGTTTTCTTTCATATCCTTCGTTCCTTCAAATCTAGCTTTCAATGTTTCCCATAACTTTTGAGCAGTTGTGAATTTCCTAAGGCTATGCATGATGTTGTTGGGTATGCTCATTCTGATCAGTCATAGAGACTTTGAATCCACATCCATCTTCTTCAGATCTTCATTTGAGTACTTTGTAAGATATTTGGGGATCATGACTTCACCTTTACTAGCAGCTTGGACCATGGAGACAGTCTTGTGTCTTGATTCCTTATGAAATCCTCCATTCGTATTTTCCAAGTATCATAATCATTTGGTGTGAACATGGGAGGTTTGGTCTGAGTTCCATTCTCCAAATCATGCTTACTAGAAATGGCTACTGCAGTCATTTTGAGAGGGTAAAGAAGTATGAAGAAATGTGGTGTTTGATAGTATGATCAAAGGAAGAAACAAGTGACTTGTTAGAAGATAACTTCAAGCAAATCAAGAGCCAAAGCTATGATACTACTTGTTGGATCGGTTGGATTAGATTAACAAGAACTTCTTCTTTGACCAGTAGTTAACAAATGTGAAATCTAAGTTAACTACTTACTAACAGAACATAAATGCTTTAAGGAAAGATAAATGCACAAGTAATTCTTTTAAAGTATTAACTTGATTAGCTTAGCAAAAGCTTAGAACTTGCATCCATCCCCCGGATGTTATTTGATCAACCCATATATATAATTCTACTCTAAAAGTTTTCTTTAGCTAGAAACACCTTCATGCATCAAAGCATTTATTACATTAATGCCTTTTAAGAAATCGTAAATCATTTCTTTGGTTTTTGAAAACATTCAACGTATTCACCTTTACAAAATTAGCTTAGCAAAAGCTTGGAACTTTTGATGTGTTACTAGTTGAACAACACCTCCTCTTGTATCTTTGATTCCATTTGCTTCGAAAAAGAGTTCATTACCGCTTTCTTGCCTCACAGCATCTCCTAACGGGGCTATAATATATTTATTGTGATTGGAATTTCAAGAGTCTAAGAAATAAAAAATATTAGATGAAGAATGAATTTCACTTGAGTCTTCTTTTATTGGATGTCTTGGGACCGTGGCAGACTGTTATGAATTCTGTAGCGGTCTACAATTAATGAACTTGGTTGAATGAGCTAGTAGTCACATATCACCTTTTGGTTAGCCTTATCCACCCAGCCACTAATAGAGTGTTACAGGTTAGGTGTTAATCTGTTATGAAGCTGAGTCGCCTTACATGTCTAAAAAATTACAACTCGTCATCTTCCATAAGTCAATACTATTAAGGTTGCTTCATTAGGTCCGATAACGTGCCATTATAGAAATTGTTAGCAGTTCCTTACTGATCCTATTTCAGAATCCTGAACAACTACGATCTTGGGTAGCGGTAGAAGTCTTCTTTAATTTAAAAGTGGATATTGTAGGTGTTACATAACATATCTTTATCCGTAAGGTTGCTACATAGGCCTGATTATCAATTTCAAATGTCAAATCCCTAAGATGGTGATCGACTAAGTCTTTCATTCAAGATTAAGCCTTTGATAAGTTGCTTTTAAGGAGGCCTATAACTTCATCACGTGCTATTATTTGTGTTGCTGGGAGTGGATTGCAAGTAGAGTCCTTGATGTAAGGAGGCGTCATTTTTGTGGATGTTTGATATGTAGTGTTATACCATTATTCATAAAGAGAGGATCATGATCGGTGACAATATCAGCAGCCATGCCATGAAAGCGGACAATTTCTATTACTAAGGTTGTGGCTACTGTGGTGTTATTAAAATAAGGAAAGAGACCAATTAAATGTCTATATTTAGACAAATTGTCAACCACCATCATTAGCTTTCTTCCATGAGAAGAAGGCTGAGGCCGTAATAAAGTGCATGGTGATACCTTCAAACATAATTTCAAGAACCATAGAGGTTGGAGTAATCCAGCTGGTTATAATGATGAAGCTTTGGTTTTTTGGCAAACTTGACAAGTAGAAACAAATTTCTTTACACCGGTTTGCATGTGTTTCCAATAAAAAATTTTGCCAAGCGGTGAAAGATATAGACAATATCGGAGTGCCCCTATCCCTACGTCATTGACCTATGAAATTCAAGGAGTAACTGGAAGCTCAAGGGTGAATTAGCATAAATGACCAACCGGACATAATAGAACAAGATGACATATTTGAAAATGAAGTTGGACACTTGCGGTAACTAGTTATAACATTGTTTCTAAATAACTACGAGCTTCGAGTAGTTAAATTGGTCTGGTGAATAGTCTCAAGAAGGGTGATTTCAATCCAAGAAAAATTAAACAATTAAGAAAAGGAAAAACACGAGAAAACATCAACTACAACATTATTTTCACCTGAACGATAAATAATATCAGAGTCCAAACGAAGGAGTTTGGTAAACCCTTTGTGTTAGGCATGAGTTTAGATAATCTATTATATTTTTGACCAATTATTGGTCTATATATAATAATATTACATCACTGTCCAAAAAGACAATGTCACCATTTAGCAACCACTTGAGTAATAACATACATATCATTATGAAAAGTTGAGGCTCGTTGCATTTATGGACATAATTTTTGGTTATGGTAAGTGAAGGATGCTGATCTTAGGAAAACGTAGCTTTAATACTAGTGCTTGAAGCATTAGTTTTGATGGTATAAGGTCTAAAGACATCCAAAAGGTGTAAAACCAGCTGGGTGGTATTCAAAAGATGTTTACGAGTGTTGAAAGCAGCAAGTGTTAGGTTGTCATATCGAAAAGCATCTTTATTAAGTAATCAGTTAATGGGCCAACAATTGATACATATTCTTTAATGAAATGGCTATAGTAATCGGTTAACTTGAGAAACCCTTTAGCATACTTAACAGTGGAAGGATTTGGCCATTGTTGAATTGAGTGAAATTTTTAAGGGTCAATAGAGACCCCTTATACCTATACTAAATGGCCCATAGCTAACAACTGTTTAGCCATTGATGCATTTTGAGTATTTGGTCACCAATTTTTGGTCAACTAATAACTAAAGAATCGCATGAACTAGCAAATATAGGGATGAAAACATCATTCATCAAGTGTTAAAAAGTGGAAGGACCACTGGTAATTCAACACTTAGGAATCAAACCTTTGAAGGTCTTTGGAAGGCTTTGGAGATCAGCTCAACACTAAAAAGAAGCTTAGGATCATTTAACATCATCCATATTAAATCATCGGTTTGATTGTTCTAATTATAGATGATTTCATTACTATCTTCTACTTTTGTTGTTAAATTCAAGCTCATAATAAGCTAAATCTTAATGTCATCCTAATGTGGTGAAACTTTATGTAATTTGTGATGAACCAATGGTGTGGTTTATTCTGTTAATGTTATGGTAATTTTGGGTAAACTTTTGATAGGTGACATTTATATTTGAACGAGAAGTTATAAACTTAGGATTTGTAATTGTGAATGTCATACAAAGTTGAAAAACGTATAAACTAACTTTTATTCATGAAAATGATCTTCATAATAAATTCATGTTTAATGAACTAGAAATTGTTATTGGAAATCATATCAACTTAACTTTCTAATCATTTGTGGGTTCCTTTTTTACTTTGTCTAAGAAATCTATAGTAATTATTATGGTTTTCTAAAATTAATAGTATGTTAAAAAGAAACTTGATCATCTATCTTTCTAACATGAAGTTATGTCTTAAGAAATCATATGTTTAAAGAGTGCACACACATTATCTACATCACTAGGGGCTCGGTGGTTGTTTCGTAAGTTACTCGTGCAATTTTCCTTGCCATTGTGGAGCTAGTTTACAATAATTAGCTTCATGCTGGCTTAAATTTATGAACGAACATGTTTAACCACACCATGCAATTCATCACAATTATTAAAGTGGAACTTAAATTAGGATGATAGTCTTATTTTACTAAATTATCTCCAAAACTCTCTATCTTTATTTACCTTTTATTTATTTAAAGTACAGTTTTAAAAATAAAAAATGTGGTCACCTTAAAAAAAACTAATCGTTCTCTAAATCAAAACTCAGTATGATAGTCAATTAAAAAGATTGTTGAGTAGATCTTTGCTTGTGTACATAGATTGATACTCGGTTCATACCATTATTATATTACTCCACGATAGATACAATTGCATTTTGTTTTTGTAGTTTAGTATTGGTAAAAACCATTTAGAACTAAATATGTGCTAAAGTATCTATAAAAAATATATATACCATTTTCACCAAGTTTTTTGCTCCTTTTCTCGGACACACGGTAAGTAAATAGATGATCCAATTTTTGAGTATCTTGTTTATAACTTTATCTTTCTTAGATTAGTTTTAGTTACTTTTCCTTACTTAGTTTAGTTATGTTATCTTTTCCTTAATCATTTTAAGTCTTAAGTAGTTTATGTATCCATAAGTAGTGTATGTCCAATTCGTCTAGTCCTGAACTTTTTTCGCCATTTTTGGAACTCGGATGACTTTTCTGACAAAGGTTACGCGAAAGAACATGAACAATAGCAGCAATCGAACAAAATTTTGGAAGGTACACCATTTGAAGGAGACATTGCGAACCAACATGAGAAATAAAGATTACACACTACGCAGTGCCAACAATCAAAGGTTATGAGACTCGCGTTGTCCACCCAGCAATAGCGACCAATAATTTTGAAATTAGGTCTAACATTATCCAACTAGTAGAAAATGTTGTTCAGTTCTAAGGAATGCAAAATGAAGATCCAAATGCTCACATTTCTCAATTCCTTCGTATCTATGCAACCTTCAAAATCAATAACTGTTCACGTGATGAAATTAAGCGAAGACTTTTTCCATTCTTACTTCGAGGCCGAGTCATTGAATAGCTTGATTCACTTCTACCTTGTCCAATCACCACATTGGCAGAAATGGCTGAACAATTCCTTTTAAAATATTTTTTACCCGATCTCACAACAAACTGAGAAGCAGGATCAATAGCTTCTGTCAAGATGATGATGAATCTCTGCACACAAAATAGGAGAGATACAAAGGTCACCTTCGGAGATACCCACATCATACACTTGTCCAAAAGTTTTTTTGTACAACAAACAAATAAGTCCTAAAATATAAATATCGGAATAATCAGAATGGATTTGATATGTGGCTACAGCGTTAGACATTTTATGATAGTAGATCCCACAACACGTTGTTGACAAAGTGCGGGAGGAGTTTTCGGAAGTGTAACATAGATCCCACAAACACGTTGTTGACAAAGTGCGGGAGGAGTTTTCGGAAGTGTAACGCCAACTTAAGCATATCAAGCCTTAGAAAAAGTAGCTAAGATAAGCTTTGCCTATAAGCCCTTGAGAAAAAAACTATACCCTAAAGACATTCATCAAGTAGGCACTAAAACCTTAGTTGACTATGTAGGAGGCTCAAGCAATTCATACAACAACAACTCGAATTGAAGAAACAACTTGGCTTACAGAGAAGGAAGCAACAACCAACAATCCTCTAGGTTCAATAGAAGACCACCCTACCAACAACAAAAACCACTATACCAAGGTCCAAGAAATAATGGCCAAGACCATAAAGGATCATCCATAGAAGCTCTATTACAGCAGCTGTTAAGAACCACACAAGCCATTAATGAATACATTAAAACCTAATCAAAGAAATGAGAAAAGGTTTCAAAGAAACAAGGCTAACATCAAAAGCAACAAGTTATCATTGCAAACCATTAAACACCAAGTGAGTCAGATATCACAACAGCTCTCTGAAAGACCCCAAGGTGTTTTGCCAAGCAACACTATGACAAATACAAATGCAAAAGTGAAGGCCATCGCTAGTTTTTTGGCTCAATTAAAAGCATAATTGGTTTGTAAAGGGTTATGCTCAGACGTGTGCAACATATAAAGACATTTTTTGATTACCAAACTTTCATCTATTCGTTTATTTATATCTATGGCTACCATATATAAATAGGTGCTTGATCAGCTTAATGTGAATAATGCATTTATGCAAATTAAAACGAAGATGTATCTATGAAGTAACCACATGAGTTGTTGCTAAGTGGGAGTTAGGGAAAGCATGCATACAACAAAAGTTATGTTTATGTTTTGAAACAATCTCTTCGAATTTGGTTTGAGAAAATCAATACTATAATGATAGAATTTAACTTACAACGGTGCACTTATGACCACTTGGTATTCGTTAGTTCATCTATCGTGGACTCATTTTTTCATCATGTTAATGGATGATATAATAATCACCAGAAGGGATAAACATGAACTTCAGAAGTTAAAAGAATTTCTTGGGACTTGATTTCAAACTAAGGAACTTGGACCTATAAATTTTTTTTGGGAACTAAAGATTCTGGTAGGAGGTAATGTTTTGATCTATTAAGTAATTCTAAGATGATTGAGCAAAGGTATGTGATGCTCCAGTGATATTAAACGTCAAATTAAGAGTAGATCTAGGAGATCCTCCTGATATTCTTGGGAAATCATTAATTAAATGACTATTGAGAAACGAATGTAGAGGAATCATACTTGGATGATCAACAACTTGGAATAATCGAGAATTATGAAATCGCTTTCAGATTGTAACAATTTGGGGGTTCAATCCAAACACTCAATTGGAAAAAACTTAGTATTCAAGATTAAAGAATGGAGTTTGAGCGAATTTTCAAACCAGAACAAATTGACTAGTTTCAAAGATGAAATTCTGTTCTAGGGCCAGGGTCTGAATTCCATAAAAACAACCTTTAGGCAGTTACATTTTTCTAGTTCAAATTGCATTAAAATTGGAGCCTAATCTATTCCAAATTTCGCTTGCGAACTTCAAAGAAAATTTATTTTTAATGCAATTTTAATAAAGGATTTTAGTTAAATAAAAAATTCTAAGCTAACCTGGCAGCTCGAACTCCGCAAGGGGCTACCGCTCCTTGGACCCCACTGCCTGGAGTGTTGCCCCCGGCCCTCGCCAAGAGGTGTTGCCCCTAAGAACTGATGAGGTTCTAATATCAGAATCACAGTAAACTTAAACTTGGGATTACTTCGCCCCTTATATGTTCTTACGTGACACTATCTTTTACTAGCATTGTGTTCTTATACTTCATAAGCATATTAAAACCAAGTCTTAGTTTCTTGGAGCAACTAAACTTCATGCTCATATGGGTAGCTTTTTTTCTCTTGCACTTGCATATGTAGTTTTTCAAAAGAACTATTAAGCAGTTAAACTTCAACCCCCTCAACTTGTAGGTCTGACACATACCTTGGGATGATGCTACTAATATGTTCCAATCTCTAGATGTTAAGCTTCCCGCATTGAATTCAGCACCTAGTGTTATACTAATAGGAATTGGGATTTTTAACATGAGATATTTTAGGTGGACTTCAATCCCATTCCTACAGCCGACTTGTGCACAAGATCACTACTTAACTATTTAGTTATATATATTAGCTAAATAATATTGAGATCTCACAAACTCCACTAATATCACACCATGCATGATGAGCTCGCTAATCATGCTATGCCTAACTCCTAAATGTTTAGACTTTTCATTGTACACTTGACTATAAGCCTTAGCCAACGTTGTTTCACTATCATATCTGATCAATATAGGTGATATTGGTTTAGGCAACAATGGAGTTTCATAAATCAAATTTCTTAGCCACTCAGCTTCTTTATCAGCTACTGCTAATTCCACAAACTCGAATTCCATTGATAAGATAGTAATACAAGTTTGTTTCTTTAATTCCCAAGAGATGGCACCTCTAATAATAAGGAATACCCATCCACTTATGAAAGAATAACCTTCCATATTAGTAATCCAACTTGCATCTAAATAATCCTCATTAACAGAAGGAAAGCTAGAATAAGTTAAACCATAATTCATGGTTCCTTTCAAGTACTTAAATACTCTATTAGTAGCTTGCCAATTATGTGAATTAAGATAACTAGTATATCTATTAAGCTTTCCCATAGCATAGGCTATATCAGTCCTAGTGCTAATCATGACATACATAAGACAGCTAATGGCTCTTGAGTTGAATAAGTTGAGATACTACAATTACTATATTAGATAAAAGTGTAGGGTCTATAGGAGTGCTTATGAAGAACAATATTTGAAGTTAAATATCTTCAAAATCTTCTTAATATAATGAGATTAAGAAATAAAAGTACCATTATTTCCTCGCTTGATCCTATACGAAGGATCAACTCAACCTCCCCCATGTCTTTCATAGCAAACTTAGATAATAAGTATTCCTTAGTTTTATCAACTTGAACTTGATTAGTACCGAATATAAACATGTCATCTACATACAAACCAATTAAAACTCCTTTACCAGAATCATCAAGCTTGTTATATACACACTGATCCATTTGGTTTACTACAAAACCACTAGACAACACAACATCATCAAACTTTTAATGACATTGCTTTGGTGCTTGCTTCAGACCATACAGATTATCAATTTACAAATCTTGTTCTAATTACCAAGCATAACAAAGCCTTCAGGTTATTCATGTAAATCTTCTCATCCAATTCACCAGTTAAGAATGTAGGTTTCACATCCATTTGGTGAATCAAGATTATAAATAGCAATTACTGCTCACAACAACCAAATAGTAGAAATCCTAGCAACATGTGCATAGGTTTAAATGAATTCAATACCTTCTTTCTATCTAATTCCTTAGATAGCTAACTCAACTTTCAACTTATCTATTACTTGCAGGGGTAAACTAGCCAACTTTCGGGTATTGTTTTACATAATGGAATCCACCTCATCTTGGGTTACTTTTTTCCATAACGTCACATCCCCAGATGCCATATTTTCACTATAAGTCTTTAGATCCTTCTTGATATTAAAACAATATTGATTTTCTGATTCAATCTCATTACTTGATCTTTTAACCAAATAATGTTAAAATTCATCACCAAAAGATTTAGTTTTTCTTTCTCTTGTACTTTTCATGGGTTCAGTACTAGCAGAAGGTACATCTTCGTTATTAACAGAGTTGCTACCGAATATGTTATAATTTTGAGAAATTATCAAACTACGAGTCATGTCCTTCGTTCTAGGTATAGATAATACATCTCTTGACTTTATAATCAAGTTTAAGGACCTTTATTGTTATTAGGTTCTAAGATATAAACCTATAAGCCTTGGAATGCTAAGCATATTCAATGAAGATACAATGTATACCTCTTTCACCCATAGTTTTCTTATTAAGTTCAATAAGCCTCACAACAACTTTACATCCCCATACTTTATAACTCAAGTTTGATGGCTTTTGGTACCAAAGTTCATATGAGGTAATTTTATTTCTCTTATTAGGAATTCTATTCAATAGATAACACGTTGTTAGCATCGTCTCACCCTAAAATGCTTTACTCAAATCCGAATAGGACAACATGAAACTAACCGTTTATTACAGTGTTCGATTCTTCCTTTCTACTACACCATATTGTTGTGTTGTATAAGAAGTCATGGTCTGATGTATTATACAAGTATATTAGAAGTATACCAGATCATAATGCTCACATCCTCTATCAGCATGAAGAGTTTTAATCAATTCATTTTGATAAAGCTCCACCTCTTTTTTCTTAATTTTAAATTTATCAAGAGCTTCATCCTTAGCATGCAAAAAATAAGCATAACAATATCTAGAGGCATCATCAATGAAAGTAATAATATACTTTTTATCACCTAACAATAGTGTAGCATGCAGGTCACACAACTCACTGTGTATAAGATCTAAAACTTACTTTCTCTACTAGCATCTTTGAAAGGTTGTCTAGTCATTTTAGTTAACATACATGCTTTTCATTTTTTATTTTTCATATCAAAAAGCATGTATTAAACTCATCTTAGACATATCTTTTAACCTTTTATAATATTCATGTCTTATTTTAGCATGCCATAATTATGATATATTCATATTATTACTAGAACTTGTTGAAGCTATTCAAATAAATTCATTGCTAAAAGAAATATTTAAATTTAACTTAAACATACCATAGATAAATAACCAAATCCAACAAAAGTATCATGCTTGTACAATATATGCTTGTCACTTTCAACATTTTTATGTAACCACAATTCCAAGCAATAGTTTCTTTTAAATCTCAAGTACATACGACACATTGTCTAACAACAAACATTTTCTAGAAGTAAAAACTTGCTTAATATTTCCTAATCCCTTAATTGGTTTAATTGCTACATTGTCCGTCTTTAGCATTGATCCATCTTCAATTGGTTGAAAGTCCTTAAACAAACGAAGATTCTTACATACATGACTTGTTGCTTCTAAATCAACCTGCCAAGCAACATCATCTTCTACACATAAAATGCTACAAAATTTATTGATACATCATTTTGTTTCAAATTATCATCTAGAACTAAAATCTAACCTTGTTGATTTCCTAGATCCTAAGATCCACTTAGACTAGCATCATTCTTGTCTTTAACAATTCGGTAATCCTTCTTGAAATGACCAAGTTTGTCACACTTCCAACATGGTAACTTTAGCCTCTTTTTTGAACCATTGTTGTTGTTACTTTAAACTTGCATTCGCCTTTATACTTGTTGGTATTTTTGGATTATTCACTTTCTTTCACCATGTTCACTTATGAAGGTCCATTCATATATTTGTCCTTAACTTTGTCACCCTCTTGAGCCCTCAAAAACTCTTCAATTCTGAAATGACTATCAAGTTGAACTAGATTTAATTCCTCCTTATGTTTCAAATATGTTTGAAATCTTTCCAAAAAAGAGGTAGTTAGTGAATGATACTAGAAACCGAGATGGATTCATTCATCTTCATATCATGTTGAGTAAAGTATCCTAGAATCCTTAATAGTTCATTGTATTATTCCATGATTGTCCTTCAATCCACCATATTGTAATTAGAAAATTACTAACCGGAAGTCTCTTGCTAATAGAATCTTCAGTCATGTATTTGGATTCAAGGGGATGCAAAAGTTCTTATGTAGATTCAACATTTTAATAAATATCAAATAGGAAATCAGACATATCGTTTAAGATGTGACCATGACAGATGTAGTCATCATTCTCCCACTTGCATCGCCACCTTGTCTTTTTCAGGGTCTCGTTTTTTATCAATCTTGGCATGAAGGTATTTAAAACATACACAACCTTCAAAGTGATCAATAGAAAATGTGCCATCTTCGAAAGTCCCGTCTTCAAATTGTCTAATTTTATGAACTTGCGCTTGTCATATCTTTCAATGACTCACCGTCCGCCATTTTCAACAACAAATAGTTTCAATCATTGTAGAAGAATCGTACTTGGAACAACAGAAAGTCATGAAATCATTTTCAGATTGAAACTATTCAGAGGCTCATCCGAAATGCTTAATCGGATAAAACTTAGTACTCAAAAGCAGAGTATGGAGTTTGAGTGAATTTTAGAACAAGAGAAAATTGAACAATTTTTAAAACGAATTTCTATTCCAAGTCTAAATGCATCAAAACTGCCTTCAGGCGATTATATTTTTCTAACTCAAGTTGCATCAAAATTGGAGCCTAATTTATTCCAAATATCACATGTAAACTTTCAAGAAAATCAATTTTAATGCATTATCAATAAAGGAATTTTAAACAAAATAAAAAATTTCCAAACTGACATGAGAGGTTGACTCGTGCCAACAGCTGCCACGCCTTGGTCCCGCTATCAGAGGCACTGCCATCGAACCCTTTTACTTACGGGCTTTGCCCCTAAGAACCAATAAGATTCTAACATTGGAATCATAGTATACTCGATGTAACATCCATTTCGTACCTCCAGACTATTTTAATGAATATTATGACTACATTAGTTATTTTATCAAATTCAATTACATAAAATATCTAACAATTAGATTATCAGATACCATCATGCACATAGATCATGTTTTCTTAATAAGTGTGATAAGTTTGTTCACGTCATCTCTGACAATCTCACAGTTAATACACTAGGATGCTATCATTTATACAAAAAGGTACACGGTTGAAACCATGACTACCACTTATTCATATTCAAACTAAAGATTGAAGGATTTAAGCAAAATTCTAAGAGAGAAAAGAGTAATTTGATAAAGGAAAAAAATTAAATACAACATCAACTACTAAGAGACTTTACCGTTCATCTTTTATTCTATCTAGAGCCATCATTATCAAGATCATCAGACATCTCTTATAATACAATTACAAAGTTTCAGAGGCTTTGCTTTAATTATTCATAGTAAATCAACAATTTAGCATTTGTTATTTGTTTTCTCCCACTAGTTTTCACACAACAGAAATAAAAACTAAGATTATTTTAAACCAATAGTGATTAAAAAAATAAATGTGCTTTTGGTCTTAAGAATAGCGTATTCACCGTTTTACCCATATACAAAATCACATTATAGTTAATTGTTTAAAACCAACATAACGAGAAGATGACATGGTCACTATTAAATTTAATTATTAAAAAATAAAGAAGAATAATCAGTAAATCTGAAATGAAAACACTAATATGATTTGTGAATATAGATTCACAAATCAACATCACTGATAAATTAGAAAAAATAAAATTCATTTATTTCAACGTTGCTTGACAAACCAACTCAAAACAAACCAATCTACCTGCATAGTTGCAGTTACTTGGTCTCCCTTCATAGAACTTGTACAGTACAAGCATGTAATGCAGCAAGCATTTAGAACCAGGTTACGAGCAAAGTCAAAGTGTACAAGTTAAAATATAATTTTTCCAACATAACAAAAAGAAGCAAACACATTGCCAATCTCCCCTTATTGAATGCATCACATTGCCAAAGCTTCCTGTCAACCATACACCATATCAGCACTTAGAGTCAGGTTCGAAAATTCTTATGTAAACCAGTTCCAATAAGCATAAAGAATAATTTTATTCAAATATAATTAATACACTTAAAAGGATCTTTCCCGTAATATTATCAACATAGTAATAGTAATAATTCATACAAGTCAAAATTTAAAAAGAATAATATTTCTGTTGGGTTTGTGGAGTCTTGACTTGGGCTCGGGTTAAAAGACAACTCAGTGGCAGATTAATTAAATTAAAGACTTGGCCCGTTTTCATTTAATTTTAGCCCATTATGGTTTTCTTAGGGATTAAGTTGTAAACCCTAATTTTCTCTATTTATATTGTGTCATTGTACTTGTAATTCCTCACGAGTGAGGCAGAAAGCAATAAAATAGTATCCTGGTTGCAGCCCGTGGACGTAAGTCACATCGACCGAACCACGTTAAATCTCGCGTGTTCATCTTTATTATTATTTTCTCTCGCCGTTTGATTGTGTTTGTGTGTCGATCTACACCCGGATCCCTAACAAGTGGTATCAGAGCTTTGGCTCGTTACACACGCAAGAAACACGAATCGCGAAAGAAGTAGCGATATAGGTTTTCAAGAATCAGCATCCGCTGCCGCCATTCTGCCGCAGCCGCTGTTCTGCCACCACCGTTCTGCCGCCGCCTCTGTTCCGCCGCCGCCGCTGTTCCGCCGCCGCCGCTGTTCCGCCGCCGTCATTCTGCAGCCGCCGCCGTTCTGCCGCCGCCGCCGTTCCGCCGCAGCCGCCGTTCTGCCGCCGCTGCTGTTCCGCCGCCGCTGTTTTGCCACCGCCGCCACTCTGCTGTCGCCATTCTGTTCTGTCAAATTAGGGTTTCCTATCAAACTTACTGGGTAGTTTGATTGTGTGCTGCATTTCAAAACTCAGTTCCGACTCGACTGTTAAGCATCTGTGGTTGGGATAATGGCTGAGAGCGGGAAACTTCAGATTGAGAAGTTTAATGGAAACGATTTTGGTTGGTGGAAAATGCAAATGGAGGATTTGCTTGTTCAGAAAGACTTGGATGCTGTTTTGGTGAGAAACCAGAAAATATGAAACCAGCTGAATGGGAAACTTTGGATAAAAAGGCCAAGGCGGTTATTAGGTTGTCGCTGACAAAGGATGTTGCGTTCAACATTCTGAAGGAAACTACAGCAAAAGGTATCATGGATGCGTTAGCTAATATGTATGAGAAGCCTTCGGCAGCAAATAAAGTTTTCTTGATTCGAGAGCTGGTTAATACAAAGATGAAAGAGGGAAGTTCAATTTTAGTGCACATCAACAACTTGAACTCGATTTTGTCAAGACTTGGGTCAGTTGGCATCAAATTCGAGGATGAGGTTCAGGCTCTACTACTGTTATCATCATTGCCTGATAGCTGGGCTGGTACTGTTACAGCAATTACTAGTTCCACCAGCACGTTCACTTTAAATGGGGTTCGGGATATTATTATGGGCGAAGACACCAGACGAAGAAATTCAGGTGAAACATCAAGTGAACTATTGAATGTTGGCAGAGGAAGAAAGAATAGCAGAGGTAGTGGGAGCAAGAACAGGAAAAGGAGTCAGTCTAAGGCTCGAAATGATGTGACTTGTTGAACTGTAAACAGGTGGGACACTTCAGGAATCAGTGTCCGAATGATCAAAAAGAAGTTAACACTAAAGCAGACTACTCAGACGATGATGCTTTAATTTGTAGCGTGGAGAGCAGTGTGGATTCCTGGGTCATGGATTCTGGAGCTTCGTTTCATGCTACCCACAGCAGCGAAGCATTGCAGAATCTAAAAGAAGGCGATTTTGGTAAGGTAAGACTGGCGAACAATGATGTTCTTGATGTTACGGGCATGGGTGACATGGATTTAGTTACTTCAGCTGGTTCATGGACTTTGAAAGATGTCAGGGTGATTCCTGATTTGAAGAAACAGTTGATTTCTGTCGGTCAGTTGGATGAACAGGGACATGAGGTTAAGTTCGGGAATAAGCAGTGGAAAGTTGTTAAAGGGAATCTTGTCATTGCTCGTGGAAAGAAAATGGGTTCATTGTATATGGTTAGTTTACCATCTAAAGGAAGTGATGTTCCAGTTCAGAAAAATACCAAAGTCCAGTTCACAGAATCTCGTGGGCAGAAGAAGGTTTGCTTTGCAAGTAAGAAACCTAGAGTCACAAGAAAGATTCAGAATGAATGTGCATGGAAGAGTTTAGAAAAACCAGTTAAAGGATTTCGTGGCAGTGGGAGCACAGGTTGTGCTTCAGTCATAGTTCCTAGACGACAGTGGGTTAAAAGAACTAATATTCCATCTAATAAAATCTCTCCAGATGATTACTTGCTGAATATGGAGAGTGTTTGTTCTCAGGGTGTTCCAGGATCTGGCAGTTTGTTTCAGTGGGAGCCGATAGGGACGGAGAACAAGTCAGGGGCAGATACAGCCGTGACTGATATATTGAAGCTCGGGGGAGCTTTAACGGGCCTTCAGGTTAACTGATGAGAAGGCCGCTGCAACCAGGAAGACGAGGAAGATTACAAGAGCTACAAGTGTTCACATCGGAAGGCAGTTTGAAGATGATCAAGCCTCCAAGTGGGAGATTGTTGGGTTTGTGGAGTCTTGACTTGGGCTCGGGTTAAAAGACAACTCAGTGGCAGATTAATTAAATTAAAGACTTGGCCCGTTTTCATTTAATTTTAGCCCATTAGGGTTTTCTTAGGGATTAAGTTGTAAACCCTAATTTTCTCTATTTATATTGTGCCATTGTACTTGTAATTCCTCACGAGTGAGGCAGAAAGCAATAAAATAGTATCCTGGTTGCAGCCCGTGGACGTAGGTCACATCGACCGAACCACGTTAAATCTCGCGTGTTCATCTTTATTATTATTTTCTCTCGCCGTTTGATTGTGTTTGTGTGTCGATCTACACCCGGATCCCTAACAATTTCATCTATGAAAATTAAGTTATGTAAAGCAAATGGGAAAACATGTGAATGATTGCTATGGTGGTGGAACCATCAATATATACAAATAAGAAAGCGTAGAAAAGCCTGTATCAAACATATGGGGCATACTAATAATACATACAACTCCTCTTCAGGTTTGAAGATAGATGTTAAACATGCGCACTTGTTACATATAAATTCCGTGTGGTTTCCAATTTTTATGTGTTTCGTCCTCGTATGAAATACTTTATTCTTGACTATATGTGCAATTGGACTATCATAGTATAACCGTATCATGTCTCTGATTGGTTTTAAAAAGCGCGTTTGAGGCGCAACTAAGCGCGAGAAGACATGAGGCGTAGACTCTCTCGACTCAGAACAGGTGAGGCGCAAGTTGTACAAATAGAGCACATGAGGCGTAAAAAGGCCCCCAAAAAAACGAAATGAGGCGTACTCTTGAGGCCCACCTTTCGTACGGAGGAAGGCCTTGTGCATTTGGATGTTGTACATCTAGCTTTTTGGATTATACACGTTATTTATATACACGTTAATTGCGTCTCACGTACGAAAAGTGATACGATTTAGTGATTTGCACCTCGAGCCTTAGCTTGAAACCTATTGTCTCGATGCGCCTTGCACTTCTTAAAAGCAAAGCGCAAGGCGGCGTCTGTGGCGAAGTTATGGCAACGAACTATCAGAGTACTCTAATCAAGGGTTTCTACGAGTGATCATAACAATTGTGAGATGCGACGAACACTCGAACAAAATTTCTTGAAGGAACTGGTTTGGGACGTTGGCTCCACAGACATCAAAAGGAAAGCCTAATAAATGATAAGCACCTAATTGAGCACGATCATGAAATAATTGACATTTGCGTTGATGAAAGAAGTAAATGCGATGATAGATTTCTTGCACTTAATCACCTAACATTGTATCATCTCCTAATGTGCATGAAAGAAGGAACCACCTTGCATTAGTAGTTAGATGCAACCAACTAACCATACCCGGTAAATCCCACTCATAGCAATACTATTGATGGTGTCTAGAGAGGGTGAAACGTAGGCAAACCTTACTTCTATCCCTAGAAGTATAGAACATATAAAGCTACCAATAACAAAAGAAATGGTGAAAGAATAAGAAGCAACACATATTTCTCTTGAACAGCCAACTCACCTATTCTTAAATATACACATTTTGTTCAATATAAAACTTGAACCATAATCCTTTTAGGGAGTGATACCTTTTTCAAACACTAGGTCAAAGGTCCTTTAGTAAGTAGCAACACATAAAACACCATAAGATAACACAATAACATGCAAAGACCACAAAAAGGTTAGGAGAAATCTAAGCCTTAAGACACATCTGCACCCTCCCCTAAAAGCCTTTAACCTTATTCCTAGGTATCCACATACTCTTATCCTAGACCATGTCTTCAAAAAGGTGCAAATCTGGCCAATCCTGTCTAATCCACTTATCCACCCATCCCAAGTTAGTTTGGGCCTACCTCACCCTTCCCTACACAGTGAGGATTTCCAATAATCTAATTAGGGTTGTCATCAGCCTCTTTTTCACATGCCCAAGCCATTTCAATATTTGCCCTCTTATCCATTGTAATAGTCACTCCTAACCTCTCTCTAAATATCTCATTTCAAATGCAAAATAACCTTCTATGCCCACACATCCACCTCAGCATCCTTATCTCTACCCCTTCCATCTTGCGTGCCTGTGTCACTGATGGGTCATCAATCCATTCCATACGTCGGCAATCAAATTGTAACCCTGTAAAAAAATTTCCTTTAACCTAGTTGGGAAGTTCTTGCCACACAATACCTCTAAGGTCACCCTAACCTACACTACGCTGCTTAAACGATATGTTGCGTCATTTTCTATGCCCTTATCGCTCCATACAAACGATCCTAAATACTTAAACTCGGTTAACTGTGGAACCACTTGACCCTCAGTAGTGATCTTGATGTCTTAATCGTCGTCGGTTCCACTATAGTCATGGTATAGATACTCGGTCTTAGAGCAGCTAATTCTTCAACCTTTGCCCTCTAAAGTTGTTCACCACCCTTCTAACCACGCATTCAGACTCTATTTAATCTCCATCATATTAAATAAGATGGTAAAATATAATATCAAACTCATCATCTATAGCTCCATTTTATACTTAACCACATATTAAAGCTCGCCATATCTAAACTCATGATTATGCCCAAACCTCACCTATCGAAGATCTACAACTGATTATTGCTCCTTTGTTCTAATTTATTGTTACTCGAATATGTGAGTTAGAGATGGATGTTGAAGATATAAACAGTAAAAACATATTCACTTGCAAACTACCTAATTCTAAGAGGATAGCCAAAGGGCATTTAAATGTAAGTTATATTTTCTAAAAACATCATAAGGTTGCATTGCTAACAAGATTTAGAAATGTAACTGTCCAAGGAACAAAAAGATAATAAAATTTCAATGACTATATGAAGTTGCAATCTGCATTCTGCGGTGGAAATAACAAGGGGACTAGTAGAGGATGAAGTACAAGAAGTAAATTTTATTACATGAAATTGATTTCAGGCTATTAAATTTGTGTCTTATTTTCTTAATCTTTAAAAGATATATACACATACTCAACAAATGTTACAACTAGGCTCATCACTCATCTTTTCAGTCATTTAAACAACAAAAGTAACTCACTGAAGAGTGAAATGTGTAGCATTTGTTAAATCAACAAACAAGGTAGCCACTGACTAATAGTCTGTTCATCTTTTCTGAAATTAGCCTACATGAAATTTCTCATTATACTTCACTTTACAACTCCAGTATACCATAATGTGCCTAGGATAAATACTTCAAACCTTTTAAGACTTCTATATCTATACTAAGAAATAAAACAAACACCTTAGATTCCCTGACTTAAAAGTCATTTTGTGCAGGTTGTATATTTAACCATCAACTATTCAACTCTACTAGTGCTAAGAGGTTGTTTGGTAGCCTCTTAATAGTACCTCTTTAACATTAAAAGGCAATGAACCATTAAAAGGTAGTCTTAACGACCATTAACATCGCGTAACTTGGTCCCCGAAGCAAAGGAGTCAATGGCAGAACTATAAAAATCTCCAGATCAATTAAAACCTAATCTTATTGCTACTAACTGTTATCTTACACAAATCATCAAATGGAACCCTAAATTTCGAAAGTTTGATGTTATCGTGTAATTGTAGAAGAACGGGTGAAGATAATTAATTTGGATTAGAAATTTAACCTTGAAGAGAGGAAACCCTAATTTCCAGCAGGGTAAAGTTTTTCATCGACGATTTTCTTGTCACGTCTTTCCATGGCAACGTCCCACATATCATTGCCAATGTGCTTCGGCTGTAATCAAAATTGACAGAAAAAGTGGATGAATTGACAGATCTAAAGGGTGAATGAAAGGATAAGTGAGAGGATCCGGTGGAAGAATATGTATACTGACGCGGCCATGGGCGGCTTTGTGGATGGTGTACTGAACATTTCCGGCGATGCAAAGCATACCGGCGATAATCCCTAAGGGCAGCATCGCCTCCATCCATTGGAATCGACCCATCTCCTTATCTCTTTCGCCAATCTGATTTTTTTCAAACCCTATGTTTTTGGTCCAATGGTTTTATTCTCAATGCTTCTTGATGGTGAGAATTTTTATTTTTTTTAAGATTCGTGTTAAGAAGAAGTATTAAAAAAGAAGAGTAAATTACTAATTTGATTTATTTGGTTTAGACATTTTAATCATATGAGTTTAAAAAGTAATCTTTGAACCAATCAAACCGTATGGTTTGTGTTTAGAACTTTTTTAGTTTAATACATTAACAAAGCTAAATTTCTCGATTAGTTTCTAATAAAATTACTAAAATGTCGTTGGACTGAATTGGTAATTTTAGAAAATCTCAGGGACCAAAAGCATAAATTACTCTTATATATATTAAAAAAATGATTTTATTTTTCAAATTTTTTAAACATATTTTTAAAAATCATTTTGTTTAATTAAATGTTCTTTTTTAACAGGCGGTTTTAAACTGTTAGGTTTTTAATGTATTTTTCAACGGTTCATCATATTAAAAAGACGTTTTTAATCCGTTCGACTTATTAAACTTCCTTTTTAAACATTGGCCTTATTATACTTTTTTAAACTGCTTGACTTTAAAATGACTTTTTAAAACTGTTTGAGTTATTTAAGACACTTAAATAAACAGAATGATTTAAAAATAAGCCTGTCAGTTTTTAAAAAAATCATTTTAAAAGTTAACAGTTTAAAAATAAGTTTAATAAGTTGAACGGTTTTAAAAGTCATTTAGAATACATGCTTAATAAGCTGAACGGTTTTAAAAAACTACGTTCATTAAAAAACGTTTAAAGATACGTTTAAAAAAAATCGAACCAGTTAAAAAAAGCTTTATAATAAGTTGAACAAATTAAATGAAAAAAACGGACAAAATGACGTTTAAGTAAGCCTAAAGATTTAAAAAACTTTAATAAGTTGAGCGGCTTATAAAAGTTCCGTAAATAATTGAACGGTTAAAAACATTAATAAAATCTAACGGTTTAAAAAGACGTTTAAAACCCGATTGTTAAAACTAGGACATTTAATAAAACCAAAAGATTTAAAAACACGTTTACAAAAACTTTACAAATAAAAATAAAAACAAAACATTTTTTTAATATATATAAGAGTAATTTAAGTTTTTGGTCCCTGAGGTTTTCTTAAATTACCAATTCAGTCCAAATGTATTTTAGTTATTTTATTAGAAACTAACAAAAAAATCTAATTTTATTAGTTTGGACTGAAAGTGTTATGAAAAACAAACCACAGAGCTTGATTGGTTAAAAGAATCTTTTTTGGATTCAAATGGTTAAAATGTTCAAACCATAAGAACCAAAATAGTAATTTACTCAAAAAAAAGTAAAAAATAAAAGAAAATACAAACTCAAGGATATTATCGACAAATGCCATCATAGTAAGACTATCATCGGATGATGTCAACTCAATGAAGACTCACCACCTACAAGACCGGAACGAAAAGGTAAACAAGCTTAATAGAGTTCAAGCATAGGTAGTTTGATTGAAAAAGTTGTGTTATACACAACAACGAAGGAGGATTTTATAAGGGAGATAGCGGAGGCAAGAAGGAAAAACGATGAAGAAGCCTTAATATTGTTGTCTGGGCAACGAGAGGCTTTAAAGAATAAGGAATATGATCGGGACTTGAAAACGATCACGGTTCGCACGAACATATATCCAGTCGATTATTTGAAATAGTTCTTGCCCGATAACATGCAATAGCGGCAAAATATGATTGGCCATGTGAATTTTAATCTTTTTTAGGATTACGTTGTACTTTAATTTTCATTATTTTTATTTGAATTATATAGTCTTTTAAGTTTGGCAAATTGGATTTTAATAATCCAAACTATTACTTATTGGCCGATAATAATCTATACTTTTGATTTGGCCGGTAATAATCCTAACTTTTATTTTTATTACCAACAACAATTCCAGTAGCATAATTATCGTACATTCAGACTCGATTTGTATTTATTTTAGCCTCGATTTAGCTTGTATTTTTTTTATTTCGCTCATAATCATTATTGTGAACAAAGTCGAGTCGAAATCAAACGTAAAATTTCAATAATTATATTACTGGGATTGTTGTTGGTAATAAAAATAAAAGTTGATATTGTTACTGCCAATCAATAGTATGGATTATTATCGGCCAATGAGTAATAGTTTGGATTATTAAATTCAATTTACCTTTAACTTTTGTATTTTATTTTTTTTAATTTGTACCATGTATTGTTATTTATTATAACAAAAATCTAGTTTAATTTAATAAATGTTTTAGGGTACTTTAGATGGGTGATGCCACTAATTTATGTGTTTTAGGGTAATTATGTGTATAAATGACTTAGCATTAGATGAGTGGTTAATTTTCTAGGGTACTTGTGACACTATGTCAAGTGCCCCTTCCATCATAAGTTTATAAGACTCATATAAAACATCTTGTTGTAGATATTGAAACAGTTCAAAATCAACATGTAAAGATCATATAAATCACTATCCATATGCCTAGTTTTTACTTAGCATTGAATCATATCTATATTTACATTAGCGGTGGCTTGGGCCACCCGACTTTACTTTTAACATATATATATTGTGTTCTCGTATAATTAATAATAATTTAGTCAGAGCATTTGGTTAGTTGCATGGGCTTTTAAATTGATATTGCTAGTTCAAGACTTGGCAACAACAATTTTTATTCTCTTTTTTTTTCTTTCTCCCAATTCCCAAAGACAATTAATTAATTTCTATCCTCCTAACTTCCAAAAACAATTAACTAGTTCAAAAGAAAATTTAATAACTACGAGATTTTTATTATCTTAAAATGGAAGGTCCAACTCTCATCCCCCAACTTTTGAATTTTACATATTTTAAACTCTTTAATTTCTATAAAGTTTATAAAATGTCACTTTGACGTTTCAAAGGGGTTAGGTTTACCTTCTGTATATTTTTACATAGGAAAAAAGTTAATTTGTTACATTCTTATTTTATGTAAATGTCGGTATAAATTCGAGTCTCTCTACATTTTTATGTAAATTTTTTCGGAAAACAGGCCAGTCAAATATAAATTTTGAGTTGGTTATTGTTTCGATGTAAGTTTTGTTTGGACACGAGTCGGGTTAAATATAATACGTTATTATAAATACGATTACTCTACGTTCCAACACAAATTTAGTTGAAAACGAGACAGGACGATTGTAGTCTATAGTGTATCACGCCACAAACGGCATCGACGCACGTGCTTAGTCTTATGTACGTTTAATACGCTTTCATTCGACGATATAAATTCGAATTATACTATGTTTTGATGTACATTAGTTAAGAAACGAGTTGGGTCGTTTGTAGTCCGTACTTTATCTCGCCGCAATGCGCGACGGGTAAAAGAACTAGTTTATACTTAAAAATAATTGGGTTGCATACGTTTAAACTAAGTTTCAGTATGTGCCTGGCATGACTGTTTAGTATGTGATGCTTTAGGAACATATGTCCATAACAACATCGCCATAGGTTGTATCTTAGATGTAAAATTCAACAAACTGTTAATGTCATACTATGCGTGTTCACTATTTACCTTTTACTTATCTTGTGAATGTCTGGTTAACTGAGAAGACGCACACTTGTGGGAGAAAGCGCGGGCACGCAAATCCACTTCACAAGTTTATGATATCCTTGTCAACCCGATAAAAAAACTACCGCAATAGTGATAAAGAACTAAAGAAGACAGATTTTACACATGTTGCTTCCCCAATCAACCTAACAACCAGTGCATCAATGAGATCAACTGAAGAGGCATTATATGGAATTCTAGGCCAATTCCAAAACTTGATAATACTACAATAAGATCTAGAATACATTGATCTAGTTGACTTGAATGAATCAAATATTCTCAGTCAAATGGGATTTGTGGTGATGAGAATGTGAATATTCGTATTTCATATTCATATATTCTCAGTCAAATATGATTCTAGTACGTTTGATGTATTGTCTATTAATCTGAGTTCATGTAAAACTTTTCCAAAACTAATGTCAAGAGAATATCAGTTTACCAAAACACAGCATCAAGGTATAAGGTTTTTGTCTATCCCATAAAGCATGGAGAAAAGAACAAGCATCAAGTGCAGGTTCACAGCACCCTCTCTAAAAGCAAGCAATTGAAAACCTGGATAAAGACGCAGTTTGTTGCTAATATTTCCTGTAAGCGAGTTCTTGAACACACTCTGCAAGATTTTTCTCGTTTCGAATAGTCTCAACCATTTTGCGTTGATCTGAACCCGCTCGATGCTCTGCTTCAATGTTCTTGCAATTGAAGGCTGCTTACCATGACTTGCAAAGAACTCCTCCACTTCCTTCACCATCTCGTGAGAGGAGAACTACAAAAAATAAATCCAAAAAGTCATAATCCATTTTGTCATGTTAACTACTAGTTGTAAACTTATGCATAATATATACGTAAGTTGAAGAAAAATGGTACATACCGGCGATACAATTGCACTGACGAAGCGTGTTAGTAAAAGCCACGGCCCCATGTATTTGTAATGTGTTCCCAGTTGTTCTGCAAAAGCAATTCCATACAGAATCAACTATTTGATTAACCAAGCCTCAAATCTGAAAGTGACATTTCTATTTTTGAATCATCAGGCTAACCAACGCTTCACAAACCAAACATAATAACTTATGTTGCATGTTCATAAATTTCACTGGAGCAATACCACACTAACAGTTAGTTTATTTTTACTATTGTATTATCAACTCCCACTACAAATACAAAAGTCGGTGAGGTTGTCCAAATATGATGTGAGAAAAGTAGCAGGCACCACTAAAATTTAACAATATATACAACTTTTGGTTACAACAAACCTTGAGCCAGTTCCAAGCCACTTCAACCCTCTCTGCTAACGGACAGTCCAACACAGCATCTTGACTTCGAACCTAAAACAAATTATCATCGAACTTTAAAAAAACATATAAAAACGATTTTACGTACTTTATAAGCAACAAAAGCATTGCCACACTTGTATACACTCAGACGTCAACAAAAGTTAAGGACTTCAAGGATTATGTCAGGATCACAGCAAGATCCAAGAGCACCTACAACATAACCAGTTATTATCAAGTAAATA